>JAJEJH010000032.1:736691-935198 GCA_026122585.1 Anacardium occidentale
TTTTAAATTTTTGATTTTCAAAATTTTTTTTAAAATTTTTTTTAATTTTTTTTAATTTTTAATTTATATAAATTTTATTTTATTAATTTATAAAATTTTAATATTAAAAAGACAAAAATACCCCTGATTATTACTGTATATATATTATTTTTAATAAAAAAAATAGGTGATGTGTGGGAAAACAGACTTTTAAACTTAAGCGGGTGGGACTTTGTCCCCGCCTCAAACTATGGGTGGGAAAATGTCCTTTGGCCTATTAGAAATTATATATCTTCTTTTGAATAATAGTTTTCCAAATGACTAATTCTCACTCAAGGTCTCCTTAAATAACAGAGTTCTACTAAAAAAATTTTAAAAAGCCAAACACTCACCCATCTTCTAACTTTTTTAATTTTTTTTTTGAAAATATCAAAATACACTCTATATAAATAAATAATATTAATATAAAAATATAATTTAATACAAAATAATATTAAAATAATCATAAGAAATTTAAAATATTAACTAAAAGTATAAAAATAAAATAAAAATTTTTAATAAGTGATCATTGTCGCCAATGGTGATGGTCATTGTTAACCTAATTAGATAGTTAAAAACGCTCACATAATTCTATTAATACTCGGATTTGATAGAGATAGATAGATCTGGTCATCTCTGTCATTAGAAAAAAATAATTAATATACTTGAAACTGACTAATTTTGACCATTTTAGATGGTGGTAGTGGCTCAATTTGATCGTTTTTACCAGATTTTTGATCACTTTCGCCATTAAAACAACCATATCTGATCGTCAAAGATTTGATAGAGATGGTCAGAACTGACCGTCAATAGAATTAAGTGACTGTTTTCGACTATCTGTTTAGATTAACAGTGACTACCATCATCGGTTATGGTGGATACTTTTTAAAAATTTTTATTATATTTTTTACATTTTTAATATTATTTTAATATTATTATATATTTAAATTATTTTTATAAAATTAATTTTATCATTTTTATTTATAAAGATAAAATATTTTTTATCAATTAAATCTAACAATTAATTTTAATTAATAAATAAATATTTAACTTTAAAAAAAATTTTAAATGAGAACTAAGTTGTCTATCCTAGGAAAATGTTTTTGATAATATTTTATAAAGATGAATAGATGGTTCATTGCATCGTGACTAGCTTTGTTTAACTATTAAGTAACCAAATGACCATAAAAAGTAAAAAAAAAAAAAAAAAGGGATAACTATTAAGTCATCCAAGCGATTATTTTGATATAAAACGAAGTAATTTTTTCACGTTAGTTGATAGGCATCAATACGACACAGCTGGGGGACTTTATTCATCCAGGTAATCCAACCATCTATGCTCAACCAACCATGTTGTATGACCCCATGTTACATGTGCCCATCTTCCACGTGTCAGCTGCTCGCTCGATCCCTCCAAAGTACGAAATTTGAATAACAAGTCAGGCGCGCAAAAATATATAAAAATAGAAAAACACAAACCAGCCCCACCATGTGAAAGACGGTGGGTGAAGCTCAATCCGATTGGAGTCCACTCTCCCCTTCTTCACTGGGTCCCACTCACCACCGAACCGTGGTGATTTTCTCTCTCCACCTTGATCACCACCCAGCCCATCACATCCGTTCCCACTCAATTAAAATCACCCCTCACGTGCGAAGCACGTTCCTCTTACACATTTCAAAACCACTCTTCTATTCTAATCTTCTCTCGCTCTCCTTACCGTTTAATTTCTTTCCAAGTGCCGAGAAGTTTTAAAACTAATCAAAACTTTTATTTGAATTTACGAGCACAGAGCCTCAAGAGCTTCTGTATTACACATTTATAGATAAACAGGGAGTAAGAGAGAAACCGAAGGGTTTAGAGAGAGATTCACAGAGAGAGAGAGAGAGAGAGAGAGAGAGAGAGAGAGAGGCGCAGTTTAGGATCGAATTTTTCGAGTTGCATTTTACTGAGAGGGACAAGATCGTCAATTTTGGTTGCGGAGATGAACTGTAGGCAGAGATCCGGTGCGGCAGGGTTGCAGGTGCATCACCAGAGGCAGTGGTCGTCTGATAACCTCTTGGAGAGTTCGTCGAACGGGAGATGGCTTCAATCTGCTGGACTTCAGCACTTGCAACAGCCTAACAATTCAATGCCTCCTCTTCAGGTTCCGATCTTCGCTTTTTAATATTTATTTTGAATGTTTTAGTTACTGTTTTGTTGCCGAGAAATTGGAAGTTTGTCAGTTTCGATTAGGTTTTTTTTTTTTTTTTTTTTTTCTAAGGAGTTTGGAGAGTGGTTATTTTGTGATTGGATAGTAAGTTTTGGATTTTATAGATCTGGTTCGTTGCTTTTAGTTTTTTACTCTCTGTTTGGTTGCTGATAAAATGCAGGGGCGAATAAAAGAAAATTTATGAGTTTCGATATTGTAATTTGTACCAAGGAGTTTAGAATTTTGCTTTCTTGATTGAATGGAAATGTTTGATTCTGTAGATCTGATGCAGTCAGTTTTTTTATTTTCAGTTTTTTTATTTTTTTTATTATTTTTTTTTTTTTGCGGAGAAAATCCTCAAGTAAATAAAATTTTTAGTTTTTTTTTTTTTTCATAATTTAGTTTGTGGTGGATAGTTTGGAGAGTGTTGATGTTTTTTGATTGATTGTGTTTGGATTTTATGGAGCTCATGCGTTGTTTTTGGTTTTAATTTCTGTTTGATGCAGAGAAAACACAGCCAAAATGAAAAAACTTTTAAGTTTTGATGACATAGTTTATTCTGAGTGTTAATTTTGAAATTGAAAGGAAATATTGGGCGCTTATAGATCTTATGTTACGGCTATAGTTTTGATCTTCGGGAAAGGAAAATAAAATTGAATATGAAATTTTAAATTTTAAAATGAGGAGTTGAGATGTTTGGATTTTATAGATCTGATGCTATGATTTTGTGATTGAATCGGGAGCAGGAGTATAATTTCTATGGCGGTGCTGGTTCTGGAGGAGGGCAAGGTTCGAGAATGTATAGGACTGGACAGAGGGGTCTTAATGGAGGAAACGAGTTTTACACAGAGCCTTCAACACCACCAGTTAATTCCCGGCCCTCAAGCCAGAGGAAGAGTGGTGAGCAGTCACCAAATGAGTTCAGTCCTGGGCTATTGGATCTGCATTCTTTTGATACTGAACTTCTTCCTGAGGTGGGTGAGGTGTCTAATCCAATAGATGTTGCTCTGGTTTTGATTTTATCATGATTAAAGGATTTGCATTTGGTATCTATGCATGTCAAATACTCTTTAACTTTATTGGTTTGAAGCCAAACAATGCAATTTTAGTTTTAACCAGTGAGGAAATCAGGGATGTACTAGTGCATGTGTATCTCAATGTTCACGGTCGTATGTATATTCATTGTGCAGGTTTATAATCATTCCATGTGCAGGTTTATAATCATTCAATGTGTCAGAAAATTGAAAAAATTTCATCATTATTGAATAATTACGGCTGAATAAAACGTTAAACAATCAAACAGTGTAAGGGCCGTAACTAGAAAATGGAAATAAATAAGATTGATGAATTCTAGGAAATATTCTCTAGTTTACCTTCCAGATTAAATGTTTTAAAATTTTCTATTGTTTCCCCTTCTTTACCTTTTTCCCTTCAATTGTTACTTTATCGATTCTCATAGGACAAAGAAAACATTAGATAACCTTCGGTAGTCATTTCCTTTTAATTTAATTCAAGTGGATTAAATATTAATCATACAAGTATGCCATATCAAATTGATGTGCACTAGGCTTTGCCTCCTATTGTTGGTTTCATTTATTGCTTGAAATTGAATCAAAGTTGCAATGAATTAATATAGTTTTTGATATATTGGAATGCTGAATGTTTTGTGTTCATGTGGATAGATGCCAGTTTCAGGCACGTATGTTGGTAACTTACTATATAATCCTGTCCGAGGCCGAAGCTTTGATGACTCTGAGCCCTATACGTTAATCAATAAACAGACTAGCAGAGCTCGTGGTTTGGCAGAGAACAACCTCCTGAAAAGCTTTGCTGCTGACAAAGAGAAGGCTAGTTCTGTTGCAAAGATTAAAGTTGTGGTATGTGCCCTAATATAGTCTATATTCTAAATGCTATTCTTACCACATGAGGCTTTGCTGATAATAGCTTATGAAATGATGAGAGTTTCCCCTGTACTGCATTGTTTACCACATGGTGCATGGGTTAAGTATTGTCTTTCTTCATGTTTCTAACATTAACTGGTTTGTTTGCTTTTCAGGTGCGCAAGAGGCCTCTCAATAAAAAAGAGTTGGCAAAGAATGAGGAGGATATTATTGAGACACTTTCTAATTCTCTGACAGTTCATGAGACTAAACTTAAGGTGAGTTTCTTGCTGAAATGATACTCTCTTCAGTTCTAATATTATAGATTATTAACTGAGAGCAAGGAGCTTCAAGATGAAGGCAGCCATTCATAGATATGGGAGTCTGAAGACATAGCCTATGTGAATGAGAATAGAAAAAATAAGGAAATAGTTAATCAAAAGAAAAAATAAATATAAATATATTTATTAATATGTATCTTTTCTCTTGATAACCCCAAAAATTCGTTGTGGCTGGGATTGAAACTGGACATATTACTGTTGGACCATAATCCGTACAATCTTTAGTGGTTAAGAAATATATAGGATATAATTTCCAGGGTAGGTGATCCCAAGGTAGCTGAAGCAATTATTTTATTTTCCCTGATGATGGGTTATTCATCAAAATATTTGCTTAGACTATGCCCAATGCTTCAAAAAGGTATTTCATTAAGTTACGGAGTATATTGATATTTTGGATGTTCACTTTGCAGGTTGACCTAACGGAATATGTTGAGAAGCATGAATTCGTTTTCGATGCTGTGCTGAATGAGGAGGTTTCAAATGATGAGGTGAGAATATAACTAGAACAAAATGAATGTGTGGAAAATATAACTATGTGTATGCCTCCTGATAAAGGTAATTTCCTTTTAACTTATATTAGTCTCAAAATTCACTGTAGGTGTATCGTGAGACTGTGGAGCCTATAGTTCCTATTATTTTTCAACGCACCAAAGCAACATGCTTTGCATATGGGCAAACAGGTGAAGTGCTGACTCCAAATCTTACACAGATACTGTTGAAGACTTGCAGTTGGAGAACTTAATATGGTTGTTTTCTTATGGAATTTTTTATGTTGAGCCCTATGCTTTTGCTGTTCTTATAAATCTATTTGGTGAATCATCAATTTTCTTGGCTAAACTAAACTGATTGGTGCTTTATTTTAAGAGTAATTGGCCATAAGTTTGATTTCTGTAGTCATTTTTTCTAGTCATCTCAAAATAATTGAGTAATTGCTGTAAATGCTCTTGCATTCATCTGTTTTTTCTTTCTGTTCAGGAAGTGGAAAGACCTATACTATGAAACCATTGCCCCTCAAAGCATCACGAGACATATTGAGGTTGATGCACCATACTTATCGGAACCAAGGATTTCAGTTGTTTGTCAGCTTCTTTGAAATATATGGAGGGAAATTGTTTGATCTCCTTAGTGATCGGAAGTAAGTTGGTTTAGCCTGTCATCTTCTGGTGTTTAATAAGTTTTAACAGGTCAGAAATTTGCTCAAAATCTAGGATCTACTTGTGCAGAAAACTTTGCATGCGAGAGGATGGTAAGCAGCAAGTTTGCATTGTGGGTTTGCAAGAGTATAGGGTATCAGATGTCGAGATGATTAGGGAGCTCATTGAGAGAGGTAATTCCACAAGAAGTATAGGCACAACTGGTGCTAATGAGGAATCCTCTCGCTCACATGCCATACTTCAGCTTGCTATTAAGAGGTCAGTTGATGGCAATGAATCAAAGCCTCTGCGTCTTGTTGGAAAACTTTCCTTTATAGATCTTGCTGGAAGTGAACGTGGTGCTGATACTACAGATAATGACAAACAGACAAGGTATCATCTTTTTGTTCTTCTCTTTTACTGGTGTTTCAGATTTCTATTCTGCTATCTGTTGATAATTTCTGATGATCAAATTATGATGTTTTAATATATATGGAGATTAGTGAAACATCGGCTGGCATATGAAAAGTAGGTTGTTTGTCTCTGCATTTTGTGTCAATTTAGTAGACGTGATTTTTTGTTAATGAATAGGAATGCTTTTTTTACCTGAGGTGCAAAAGATGTTTAACAGTTTCAATTGGATAATTAATTTTCCTCTTTTGATTTTGAGTTACATTTATCTGCAGAACAATAATAAGTCTCTAAGTATCAGTTACCTTTTCTATTTTATATGGAGACTATCATATGCAAAGTTGCATTTCTTAAGGAATGAACTATGCCAAATGGAAGATTTTAGACATTAATTCTGATTATAAGTGATTTATTTCCTAACTTCAAATTGAAGTCTCAATTTGTGGGCTTATACATCCATTTTTGACATATTGTTTATTTATTTATTTATTTTTTTCTATAGTTGATATTATTAATTGGAAGAATGCGCTGCACAAATCTGGTTCTTTGTTGGTGACCTAGATTTGATTAATTAGCTATTTCTTCTAATGAATGATGCAGAATGGAAGGTGCTGAGATTAATAAAAGCTTACTTGCACTAAAGGAATGCATAAGGGCTCTTGACAATGACCAGGGTCACATTCCCTTCAGAGGCAGTAAATTAACGGAGGTTCTGAGGGATTCATTTGTAGGCAATTCACGCACTGTCATGATATCATGCATTTCACCAAGCTGTGGTTCTTGTGAACATACTCTCAACACCTTAAGATATGCTGACAGGTGATTGCAATTATCTGATTATGAAACTAATTCTGGTACAAGTTTAACTCATCTGTCAACTCTCGTATATTAATAAAACTTAAATTTCAGGGTGAAGAGTCTTTCAAAAGGGAACAATCCTAAAAGGGATATTTTGTCTTCAACTATAAACCTCAAGGAGTCAACTACTGTTCCCTTATCTTCAGTTTTACCAACTGCATCTGCCTATGAGGATGATGCTGATGGATGGCCTGATCAAAATGAAGGAGATGATTTTGATGCATCAGAAGATTCCTACGAACCAGAGAAACCAGTATGGAAGAAAACTGGAAAGTTAGAGCCATTCAATCTCCCCACATCAGAAGATAAGTTACAAAACCCCAATGGTCAGACGAAATGGAAGGAGCAGTCAAAATCTGGTTTTAAGAACTCAAGTTCAGATGATGAATTGAACGCCCTCCTGCAGGTAATGGGCCAAACCAAATGATTATTTTTACACATAGTAGCTGAAGTTTGTTGACATAAACATCTTGTTTTGAATGCTCAGGAAGAGGAGGATCTTGTAAATGCTCATCGAAAGCAAGTGGAGGACACTATGAATATTGTTAGAGAGGTATTATCATTTGGCTTCTACGCTCAAAGCGTTGGCTTTGGTCTAAAATTCAGACGAAATCATAAGCAAATATTGTAAATGCATTGCTTGATAATTAATACTTGAAAGTTATATTTGAATTTTCAGGAAATGAATCTATTGGTTGAAGCAGATCAACCAGGGAATCAACTGGATGATTATGTAGCCAGGTTGAATGCCATTCTTTCTCAGAAGGCTGCCGGCATCATGGAATTACAAACCCGTCTAGCTCAGTTCCAGCAGCGGCTAAAAGAACACAATGTTTTAGTTTCGACTTCTGGTTACTGATAGAATACAGAGGTTATGAAACATGTCCCATTATTTGCTCGGTACTCATTTATAAGTACTGTGGCAATATCACCGGCCCCACTGCGCCATTGCTCTTTCATTCTTAGCATTATTTGAAAGCTTGGTGTTTCAAAGGCAGCATTTGGCTGAATAATGATTCGCCAGTCGATTACATATGTACGGTATGATAATTTTCTTTCCCATAATACCGTTTCTCCTTTTCCTTTATTCTTTCAAGTACTGGTATGCATCGGGATTTGCAGGTGTAATAGCGTGCTTTTGTAAAGCCAGGCACTGTAATTTGATTCATTAATAGAATAGTCATTGTTGGATTGCTTATTTTATTTTCAAATTTTGTAAAGTGTAATTAATTAAGTTCGCTAATTAGGAGGTTCATAAGAATTAAGCTCACACGCTAGGGGATTATATAAATATAGAGCTAAGAAAATAAAAATAATGCTCATTATAAAGTCTAATTAATTTTTATTTAAACTTTAGTTCTTTTATCTTATTTTTATCAATATTTTCAATTCCAGTGTGTTAACATTTGTGAGAAATATGATGAAAACGTTGGTAGGCGTGAGTATACAAATTTGTGCCTAATAGAATTAGCCTAATTTTGAAGCATAGTTTCATCCCAATTATGCATTTTTGGGTATGTATGATCTGGTGGTGTTTTTGCGCGTAGTGGAATTGAGATTATTAATTGGTTAATATTAATGATTAATTTGTGTACTAGGTGTGACCTAGTGCATTAAGCACTACTATGTCAAATGGGATTAAGTGTGATTTGTAAAACATTTGGGGGTAATGAACAGTTTTTTATTTAGGGGTTTATTTGATAATTTATAATAGAAATTATTAGATATTTTACAAATAATGGATTATATGATGTTTGATGGTTAATTTCCTATGATATTCTTATACAATTTGATAATGACTTTTTTGCCCTTCTAAGATCACTCAAAATGTTTGAAATAGTATTTTTGATTGGTCACAGACGGTAAGGGATTTCAACACCGCATGACCACCTAAAAATAATGATTACCAAATATTGATAAAAACATTGAATTCTTGACCAAGAAAAAACATAAGATAAAAATATATTTATATAATAAATAAAGTTGAAAACTATAACATTAAATTGCTTTATGAGATTTAAGATAATGATGACGTGACACAATGATATCATTTACGTAGATGTTAGGTTAATAATAACAAATAATTCATTATATCAAGAGCTTAAGGAGAGGAAAGAAAATTTTTCCGTAAGAGAATCAACATTTTCCTCACGTGAGGGACCTGGAATAGATGTAGCTTAGGATGGAACTTCAGCAGGTTTTGATGCAGCTTACTATGAGAATCTTTTTCAAAGGTAAACGAATCCTTTATTCTGATCAGCAGCTAATGGCTGGTGAAGAAACTAGGATTTGGGTGAAAGATGCTTCAGATTTCTCCTTGTTTCGCAAAGACTTTGCCTTGGCAATGATGAAGCTCTCGAGCCTACAAGTCTTAACAGTACCAGTGGGACAGATCCGTCATGATTGTTCAAAAGTAGCATGAATATGCAGAGATGGATAAGGAGCTGCATTAAAACTAGTTGTTCAATCTGCTTCATAATACTAAATTCTGTAAGCGACGCCGAATTTTCTGACAAATTGATGAAAGTAATTCATGAGTTCCATTAATGGCCATTCGGCCTTTTTTTCCTGGTTTCTAGACGTTGATTTCCTTCTTTGGCATTCAAAAGAGCTAAAATGGAAGAATTCCAAATATCCACGAGTTCTAGTATGTGGTGTTTTGATTGATTAATTGACTTTAATGCAGGGCAGTGAAGATCTTGTGCAAACAGATGACTCAATCTTCATCTCTTCTGAAACCTTTTAGTACAGAAATTTATGGTTGGTTTCAATCTTGTTGCTTCTAAACACATTCATTCTTTGCAATGAATTCTGGTTAATAGGGTAAAAAAACATGAAGCCTACAAAGGAAGACCTGGAAGATGGATTTCTAATGTTTTAACTTCGGATAGTTTATTGTTAACAAGACAGGCTCAAGCAAATAGCATTGGACACTTCTACAAGCTGAAGTTCAATCACAAACAAACTCACACACATAAATAAAGGAAAAGGGAGTATGTAACAGGTATATATGCACGAGGTACTGACTGCATCTTTTACAGTCTAATGGATCCCAGTCTTCGTTTTGAACTGTTGATTCTGGAAGAATGAGGAACAGAGAACTCTGAGTACATATCCATGAAAAACCTATCGACCATGCCAAGATAAACAGGGCTTTTAAGGCGAGAATAGTAATGGAGTGCCTCTTCAATGTCCAACACATGCTCTACATCACCAGCATCCATCATTTCCAATTGCTTCATCTTTTGTGCTAATGCATAACTCTCTGCATTCATGTTATGGCAACAATGATCTTCTCTTTTATCTTTATGGAAACTTCCCTTTTTCTTCTCTTCTTTTCTTCCCACATCTTGCTTGTTCTTCAATGCATTCTGCTTTGCAAAACTCATGAACCTTGCACTGCATTCATCGTCTTCATTTGCAGCCTCTTCGGAAGCTATCACACTGTTATTATTTCTCTTCTTGGTCTCATCTAGGTCAGATTCCCATTCAGTGCAGAAGTCTGTGTAGTACTCCTCTGTTTGCTCATTTTCAGCCCTGCAAATACTGCAAGAAAAAGGATTCAAAAGAGGAGGTTTCGGTAGCTTTTCATATCCTCCAAACAGAACTGACTTAAGATTTAGAAGAGATTTCTGCAAGAAGTTCTTTGTTTTCTCTATGGGTTCTCTTAGAAGCATAGCTTTTTCACGGTCTCTTCCTGCTAGAACAGAAAACAGATCTAGTTTTTGGCTTCTTCTCAAAATGTTACTTCCAATATACAGGTAATACAGGTAAGAGATAGTTGATAGTTTCTTAAAGATAATTAGCTAGACACAAATTCTAATAAAGTCTAAAAGGGAAAGTTCTCCTCAGTTTTGGCTTCTACTTTATCTTCTTTTTGTCCACACCCACCCTTTCTTTTATCTCTCTCTGAGTTTGAATTCTGATGACCCCCATTTGATTATTTCATCTCAAATCACAGGCACAAGAGAGTTGGTATTACACAATTTTGTAGAGACACTTCATTGGTGCTAAAGATGTGTAATATAAACAAAGAAGAGTGAGGTTTGGAATCCTATGATTAAGAATGTTTTTGTTTTTGACTTCTTGCTGTTTAAAGCAAGATTGCATTGATTAATATGAAAAGCTAAAGGTACTTGTTTGGTGAAAGCATGTTATGCTAATCCATCTTTCAAGATTTGATGTTGTCAACTATTTCATCAACCATGGGTCCCAAAAATCATGTGCATTCAAAAACAGTGTCTACCATTAATGAGGGACTTGATCCAATAATATTTGGTAATTAATCTTGAGCTGATAAAGGTATATGGAGCATGTGAAATTGATTGACCCCCAATTCTTAGGTATTGATGAAGGGAAAAGTCCAAATACAAGCATTTACTACAAGGAGATGGATGGCCCCAAGTTTGTAAAGAAGTTGGCACCTCTTAAGGTCGGAGGTTCATAAAGAAGTTAATATCAGGAGGATAAGTTGCTTTTTGATTCTTGTGCAGCAAAGTCTCTTTCTGACAGTCACATCATATTAATGCCTGAAAATTTTGGTAGCTGTTTTCTTGCCCTACAAAATAGTTAAAGATAATTGGTGAGCCCCTTTTTTTGTGAAACCATGTAACAATTGGTAAAATTTTAGGGTTTAGAATTCAAGGTTTAGTGTTTGAAAAACACAGAAGAGAAAAATAATAGCTTCTGCCCAGATGAGGGAATGCAAACTCTGACCTTGTTCACTGTTTGTTAAATTTTTTGGACTTGAGTCTGGATATATGAAGTTGATAATGTGCTTGGTGTTTAACTTTTTTGGTCTTTAGAGTGTAAGTGATAGATTTGTTTGAATTTTAAGTGGTGGGTTTGTATTAAGTGAGTAAGACCTTCGACGTAATAATTTTATTTTTCTGTTTTAATTGTTATATATAATTTAATGTTTGATAAAAATTAACTTATTACAATTTTATGTACTATTTTATTGATCTAAATATAGGCATTGTTATATTTTAATTTAACCTGAGTGACAACATTAAATTAAAATGGTTATTACATGCATACATATAATCATTTAACCATAATAATATTATTGAAATACTTACAAATGAATTTAAATGGATAAATTGATGTTAGAGCTTAGAGAATTTGCTTATAGATATATTATTTTTTATATAATTAATGAACATTATAGGGGCATATTAATAATTTAATTGAATGTTTTAATCTTACAAATATATCGTATGCATTCCATCGGGGAGACATTTAGTTCATGATAAATTTTGATTATTCAGTAATTTATGTTTTATAACTTAACTGTTATTATATTATTTGGTTTGCCAAATAAAAAAAGGTGACATATAACATGAGATAATCTTATTGTCAACTGCACTTTATTTATTAAAATAATCTTATTTTTGTTGCAACTTTGTTCTTATTAATTTTTTATAATAAAAATCTACTAGTTTTCAATTATAATAACAATTAACATTAAAAATAATTTTAAAAAAATTATATATTGGCTATAAGATACCTAACATTCCACATTAATTTAGCACAACCATACTTAAAAATTATAGATCCATGTCACGGGTAATGCCAGCCACTTAACCTCAGAAATCATACAGAAGAAAATGTATTTATTCTGATCTGACATGTATATATGACAGTGTATACAAGTATAGTTTCTTTATTTGGATTTAATAGGACACGTTCTCTTCTATTAGAGTGACTGCTTTATAGCCCCCCTATTGACAACCTCTGTTCTTGTTGAATTCAAAGAACTGATGCAGCAGTCGATGGACTTCACCATAATTATTAGTTGAAGAAACAAGACTATCTTTGATCCACCGTGGAAGCTTGTGAGTTGGGTGAGAATTGCTTCTTTTTGACGATTCTGATGCAAAGCGCATGTCAACCAACAAAATTGCTGCGTAGTCATTTTTATGCCGAATTGCTCGACCTGCAATAAACAATTCGGGAAAAGAGTAATATGTCAAACCCAGTTCGTTTATGTAGACATAATACATAATGAAGTACATCATATTGACAAACTTAGAAAAATGGGGTAAAATCTTTCAAGGACACTTACCAATTGATTGATTTACAGCTTTCATGCAGAGATTTTCATAATATTCTCCTCCCCTGCCCTTGCAACTTCTTAGAATGCTGAATCCAGCCTGCACATCTCCATCATAAGTTTCTTCACTTGGTAAAATCTTGGGAGTTCTAATTGAATTTGGACCTCCTAGACGTTCAATATGCTTTATCCTCTCCAACAATTCAATGTTAGATAGGCTAGGGTAGGGCAGTCCAACCATAACTACACATCGACCCATCCCATCGCTGAGGTTGATGCCTTCTGATATCTTTCCACCAACTACAGCCAAGAGTATTGCACCATTGAGAGGAGTTGAACTTTCTTTTGGTCCAGTAATCAAAGTATCAATTGTTTCCTTGTATTCCTTGAGAACAAATTCTACAGAGGTGTTTTTTCTAGGCTCTCGGAAGACACGTTTTTTCTTCATAATTCTGTCAAGGATGCCTGAAGTCTTCCATGCGTCATACACTTTCTCTTCATAGTCAAATGAGGAGAAGAACACAACGATTCCTTCAGGAACCACTGTCACCAAATTGGAAACTAAAAGCCCTAGCTCTTCTATCTGCAAAATGAAGTCCGTCAACATACTATAGATTAAGGTGTCGGAACAGAAGCAAAGAACTTCCAGGAAGAAAATTAAATATCAAGAAACTAACACAAAGTTGTTTGCAATAGATTTATGCCATTTATTTTATTAAAAAACAAAAGGTAAAGAAAGGGTAAAGCAGTGACGATTTTGAACTAATTATGCAGATTAATAAGTAGGCAACAATCTTCAATTCCTAAGAATGTAAAAATATGTCTGCAAAATTACACGAAAATGACGATCGCTGAGATACACTTACCATAGTTGACGAGTTTCTGGACCGATAGCTAAAATCAAAAGATTGACCAGTTGGGCCACGGGAAACAGCTATCGGCAAAATACTCTCAGGGGGGACTATATGACTGCATGAAAAGAAATGTAATTGATTAGGAGGTAGCCATGGAAAAAGTCGCTCTCTTGTTTCTTCTATTGGTTGCAGTGTTCCTCCAGCCAGAATAACGGCATGTGCCTGATTTACAACCTGCAGAAAGTTTGGTGAAAACTTTCAGTATTGGGGAGTTGAACCATCAGAAACTTACGCCTGGTTAGCATCTCAGTTTAGTGTGAAGACAAGGAAATGGATATGTTGTCTTAAAAATACTATTCACAATGAAATAAACAGTAAAACATTTTTCCATGCAACAGATCTAAATTGACCGAAAGACGAGAACTTTTGCCAAACCTCAGAAAAAATCTTTTCCCCTGCGAGCATTACATATTTTAGGAATCCTCCTTGCTGTCCAAAGGATGTTCGTTGTCTCCTCGAGATTATAATCCGTCCATCACCATCATTATTTGTGAGAGATAGTAACATATCTGCTAGTGCCCGAAAACTGGAAAGAATGCTCCCTTCATCAAAACTTTCCCCACTGACCTTGACTGCTGAACCTTTCTCTGAGTTAGAAGCTTTATCTCCATACCCGCTAACCTGACAAAACAGTTAGACCGTGAAAAGGAAAGTAACAATTGAATAACTCTAAGTTAGAAAAGTAGGATAACTACAGAAAACACACTTACCTTGTGAATGATATTGCTTTCCTCTATATATTGCACTAATTTGACCAAATTAATGTTGTCAATGTTGTGAGAAAACAGAAATTCATTTATGGCCATGGATGAATCAGAGCCAGTTTTAGCTCCAGCAGCTTTCTCAGTGTCTCGGCTTGCACTATTTTCATTTCTCTCATTGTTTACAGCCTGGAGGAGAGCCCGAGTAAGGACCATCAGAGTCTGGATATATCTTCTGTTGCCAGGTCCCAAGCGACTCCAAAATCGTGCCAAGTATTTCTCGATGTGGTTCTGTACATTCTCCAACTGGAATATCCAAAAATTCCCATATCATTGCTTATTCTTGTAAAGGGAAATGCAGTTCCTAACTAGAGATATTGTCCATCTCCATGATAACATGGTTGCACATACTTACATCATTGATCAACCAAATAATTGAAAACAGGGTTTTTGAGCAATACGTTGAAGAGATTAAAGCACATTAGATCAAATACAAGCTTATCATCTGATTCTAAAGACAAAATAGCAATAATTAGGGAGAACTTGGTGATAATTCATTTACCTGTGACAGGGTAATCTTAGCATCATACATACTGATGAGGGAATCGGCCAGATTGTGAGCCTCATCAATAATAACAATACTATTCTTCAAGTTAAGACCCAGTGATTCACGAGATGATTTTGACAGAAGAGACTGATAGGGAAGAATAACAAGATTAGCTACTGGAACCATGCTTCGAGAGCCATAATATGGACAAGTTCCTATGTGCTTTCCAAGGTGAACAAGATCTTCAATATCTAATGCTTCTTGTTGGGAAATTTGATTCTTAAACTGTTTTTGTAGTTTATGATTTCCGAGCATTGGGCATCCGGAAGAAGCCTTGGTTCGACGCGCTCTTCCCTCTGCACACAGGTTCTGCAAATCAAAGTCTTTCGTTGGTCAAAAATAGAAGTTATAGCTGATGTGGACTTTACTCCAACCTATAAAAAAGTCTAGAAATTATGAAATGAATAATTAAGACACAGCAGTTGCTAAAGACAAGATTTACTAGTCTCAGCAAGGAAATCACTCCAGCATTTGTCAACCTCAAGTTCAAAATTTTATTAAAATTAATATCATGTAGTTTCTTTTAATCATTGAACAAAAGTAGTAGGATCATGTAATTACATTAGATCATCATGTAAATATTCTAGAAATTGTAAGCATTGCACAGTGCAGAAAATGAATCAAGCTCTTAGAAGTATGGAAAAAATCTCTGAGAACAAACAAAAACAAACTTGAAGGTAATAGAAAGTTATGAACTTATGAGACGTACAAGACCTTTCAGAGTCCAGCAACTGTATGTTCAAATAATTGAAGGAAATGGAAATTTATGAACTTATGAGAACCTGGAGTTACATGATTAAAACTTTTATATGCTACAATCTGCCTGGGTGTCATGAACTCTTTAATCAAACTTGGTAGGATGATCATTTGTTTAATAATAGATCAGAATAAGGACATTAGATACCTTGACTCTGGGAATTTCATTCTTCTTGTTCTTTTGAAGCTCCAAGCACCGTTCATTAATGTGAGTAGAGCTTCCAAGTCTCAAAACCTCTGAAAATGAAATTCTCATTACAAAAATGTTAAGCACAGAAATATTAAGTGAATTACATAAATGCCAAGATCAGCTTACCTTCATTTATGCAGAAATTCTTCCTAGAGCCCAAACTCACAACCTTTATTTCATTAGCGAAATTGGTCTTTCGTAATTCCTTTACAAACTGCGAAAGTTGTGAGTGCGTCCTACTACAAAAATAAACTTTAAACCCCTCTACCTCCTCCTCAAATCCATCTTCTTCCTCTTCCTCATCACTAGACAAACTACCAGTAGCCCCACCAGCCTTCCTTTTTGATTTCTTGCCACCGATAGCCCCTTCCTCTTCACTTGCATATTCTTCCAACAAAAATTCCTCATCATTCAAGTCCGATCCATCATTTGCCTTCTGCAAATTCTCAGACTGTTTCTTTGAAGAAAAATTCTCATTCTCCAGATCACGCGTTAACAAATCTTTATAACTTTCTTGATTTCTGCTCTTGTCAGACTTAAATCCACTGATCTTCTTCTTGGTCTTCTTCGCTTCTGATTGACTGTCTTTATTCAGAGTAAAGTTTTTAATCCAGTCAGGTTCCTCATCAGAACCACATTGACCATCATTTCCCATGTTCTTACCAGATTCAGCAGTTAGTTCTGCTTTCGGCTTTCGCTTCTGATCAACCACCCATTGCAAAGCACTACAAATGATACTTAGAGTTTTTCCAGTCCCTATTGGAATGTGAAACAAAAACAAATCATAGCCAAAAATACCAAGTAAATACATGTATAACCAACTGGGGAACTTTTGTGATTTGTTACAAAAACATATTCCCAAATTGCCAATAAAAATAAATCTCCAATTCACCCAATTCTTTTGTTTGCGATCCTACATCACAGTTTTATTTTCAGTTTCTTGGGGGAAAATGCAACAAAAATCTAAGGAAAACAACTTATGGTCTCATCAATTTTCTTCCAATCATTTAGCAACCAAAGGCGAACTAAAACTCTAAAATCATTCACTTTCAGTAGGCCAGTACTTCGGACCAAACAAGGCAAATTCTTAAACACCAAACATGTCATGAGAGAACAAGATTTTGAGCTCAAATAAAACTAACACAACTTTTTCAGTTAAGTTGCATTCACTACACCCAGCTTAGTTCCATTTACATTTGACCATAAACAATACAAAAATTAGCACAACCTCTCTCACACTCTCTAAAAAATGAAAACTAGTTTAGCATAAACAGATCTGAGCTCTTTTGAACTTTTAAGGCTTAATTCTTTCTATTGACAACGAATCAAATCTCTATATTTGCTTACACTCACAAGCTGTTACTGAGAACCATATAATTAAAAAAATCCCCCAAAAAAACAAATGAAATACCCATCAAAGGTCTTTTCCAGCTGATACAAATACAAAGAATGATGTAAGTACCAGTGGGACTTTCGAGCATGGAAACTCCTCCTTCATCAAGAGAACGGTAAAGGAAGTTCATGAATTCCGTCTGAATCGAATACGGCTTGTACGGAAACGCCGGGAATTCTCTATCACCTCCTTTCTCCTCCATCGATCCTTACTTTTTTTAATTTTTTAGTTTTCTGGCTCTGGGATGGCAAGGACTTCTCTTTCTTTTAAGGGAATAAAATTTCCCGCCAAACACCAAATTATCAATTATATGGGCCGAGCCTGACCCGTAAAGGGAATAAAATTTCCCGCCAAACTCCTCTCTGCCCAGTATCCATATTAGTTGGGCCGAAATAAAAAAGCCCATGATGCTTCACTGAATGATCATCACGCAAGCCACCCCTCTGCCCTTGTCACTAACAATTCAACCCTAAAAAACCCTTAAAGCCTCATCATATAAACCTTCTGTCTACGCCACTCTTTAAACTCAACAGAAGCCTATTCCTCGCACTCGTCTCAGGTTCAATGGTAAAAGCAAACCAAACTCTTCTACTTCTCTGTCTCTTCAACGTCTATGGGCGTCTTTTTCTTTTGTTTTTTTGTGATGATGACTGTTTTGAAATATGATTGATGAAAATGACAGGGTAAGGGTACTGGGAGTTTTGGTAAAAGGAGGAACAAGACACACACTTTGTGTGTGCGATGTGGCCGTCGTAGCTTCCATCTTCAGAAGAGCCGTTGCGCCGCTTGTGGGTTCCCTGCTGCTCGCAAGAGAAAGTGTAAGTTTACTGAAACTTTTTTTCCTTAGATTTTTTTGTTTTGTACAAATGTAAGGCAATGGATTTCGATTGTTGGATTAATATGTGTATTTTATACACGGGTTTTGTTGCTATATTGCTGCTGATTTGCTTTGCTAAGTTGTTGATAAAATAGAGATCTATAAGTGATATCTTTGTAAATCATTTGTGTAATGATCTCCTTAATTTCTGAAGTTCTTAGAAAAAAAAACCTTATGATTTGTGCTTGTGTTCATCGGTATGTATTCGTTTGGTTGGTTTGAGGGTGAAACTCCTTTGTATGTGTTCAAATGTATGATTTTTAATTATATGGTTAGTTACTGATATATTAACAGTTGATTCTGCTGTTAATAGCTTTGCTGCTGTTGAAATTTTTTTTTTTTTTTTTTGTGTATGTGTGTTTTTGTGGGGGTGCTCTACTTAAATTTTGATCAAAATGTATATTATTTTATATGCTGTTGATTTTGAGCTTCAAATATATGTATGATTATACATGGTGATTGAGCTTCCTGGTTCATTCTTTATGTTTGTCAAAAACATCAAACGAGCATATGTATTTTTGCTTCCTTGTTTTTTTGTGTTTTTCAAGGCAAAGCTAATAACATTTCAGTGTGTGCTGCATGAAATATCTTTATAACCAATTTTGTTCTGCATGGGAGAATTTGAAATTTTGTTTGGGTGTTCTTATATTTATGTAAGAAGGGATAATTCTTTGTTATGTTGGCTTACTGTTGTCATATTATCGATTTCAGATAACTGGAGTGTGAAGGCTATCCGAAGAAAGACCACTGGCACAGGCAGAATGAGGTATCTCCGCCATGTTCCCCGCAGGTTCAAGAGTGGCTTCAGAGAAGGTATCAAATAATGTTTTTATTCATGTAATTTTTGGCATCTTGTTTATATATTTACTATTGGGTCTTTCGATTATTAATTCATTCTGATAAATATTATTGTACTTTGATCAGGCACCCAAGCAGCGCCAAGGAACAAGGGAGCAGCCACCTCTGCTTAAGCAGTTAAAAGGATGATTTTGGGCACATTTTGGTACCTTACAATAGATTGAGTTGGCTTTCATGTTTTGGGACAAGTTTTATGAGAATATTGTTTGAAGGATGTTGTCTACTTTTAATTTATAGATATCAGTTTTTATTTTTTCACCATGTAGCTTCAATGAATTTTTGGACGAAGATGAATGCGATTTTTGTTATTTGACCCTTTTAATTATTTCATTTTTACATAATCATTTGTTTTTTATGGGCACTTCCTGTGCTTTTACCCTGAAGACCAAAATAATATTGTCTCAATAAATAGAGAAATACAGGTATTATTTCCGAAATGATGAACCCACTTGCAACAAATGTCAATAATGTCTATGATGTTCTTACTGAGAAATGTCTGGGGCAATGGAGATCAGATGAACTTAAATTTAATGTGCTTTCAATGCTGAGCCTTATATTATATTAAGTGCCATCCAAGTTCAATCAACAAACAATGAAAACCCTTATTCACTCTTTTGGGTCGCTTAAAATGTTCATAGCCAACTTTGGAAATGACGTTAATGTTAGAGAAGAAAATCCTTACATTGCCTCTTCCAGTTTGTTAGAACATTCAATGCGAAGAGAATAAAGGAACAAAACAAACCTTGTAAACGAAATCATTTCTTATATATGTGCACTTTGTCTCATGGCTTAATTACAATTTCCTCCAAATGCCAAATCAAAAAACTAATTACAAAAAAATTTAGGCCGATCAATTCATCAATGACTTTGATTTTGTCATTCCCTATGAGGAATGTTTTCAGTCTCTGAATAAACAGATGCCGATAATGGAAGCATCTTCTCAAGCTATGTACCGGAAGAAGAAACACCAAGCCACAATTACCCCATATTTGAAATTTAACTGGAGGTGTAAATTTCTGTTATGTTTTAAAATCACCAAATTTATGTTTTTCTTCGTGCAACTGCTTGAAGGCGTAATCCAGTTCTGGAAATGCGGACAAAAGTAGCAGCTCAAGAAGGTCAAATGCTAATTGCTTCAAACAAACAGAAGACTGCAAACAGTAATAGTTACCACAACTTTGTTAGAATTGCTCCAAACCAGAAGAACCTTATGTATTTTATGTATCAGGAGACTGTAATTATCGTAAGCCTTCTAATATTACATTCGCCATTGTTGGTGTTACTTTTTTAAACAGTTTTCTAAAGGAAACAAAGCAGATAAGATTCTTACCTGAATAAAAAAGTAGATATCCTTAGCACATTGTTCATACTCCTTACGACCAACAAGGCCCACAATGGCTGCAGGGGCTTTGTCTGCATAGAAATTAACTTTCTTGTATGCATATATCGGCTACAAGCAGAAAAAATAAGGAGAAAATATACACAAATAAACTGCAAGGAAGAAGGAAGAAAAATAGTACCAATTATTAGCTCATACACAAACTTTGCATGTCGATCCATTTCCTGTTTTTGCTCTTCAGTTAACTTAGGAGAGACTGGAACAGGTTTGTGACCATGGGGAGAACCTGGTGATGGGCTGCTGGGTTGTGGTGCTTGTCGTCGTTTTGGATGTTTGGTTATGAATATTCCATCAGGCCAAAGTATCTAGATAAATCACATAAGAGCTTAATATTAGGACTAATGCAAAAGCTATGGAATTGAATTAAATTAAACAATTACCTGCTCAACCCTTTTGATACCAGAAGCAACCACAGATCCTCTGCGTAAAAGCTGAATTTTCTCTATTAACCAATCATCGAAGGCATCACCCATTCCTAGTTGTAGAAGCTGTTTGGCCACCCAAAATGCCTTCCGCCTGTGATGCACACAACATTACTTTTCAGTATTTCCTAGTGATATTTTGAGAACCAGATCATTATATTATCACAACATTCTACAGTTGTATATTTGTACCTTATCCACCAACCATCTTGGAGCTGGAATATGACATCTACTAAATCTAATATGGGGACACTTAAGTTTGGTGGCACCCACTGCATGCGAATTTGTGTTAAAAACCTGAGCATAAAGTGAATGTCACAAAGTATCATCTAGAATGGGGCACATAATTACCTCACTAGGTAGGGTTGGATCAGCGGCAGCATCAAGCAACTCAGATTTCTCCACTGAACCATCATTCTCCCTTCCTTTCACAATTTTACCCAAGTTTCTGAAATATGACGAATTATTCAGCACCTTATTATCTGAACCACTTCCAGGGTCATCTAATGACTTCCCATGTTCTCTATTATTGGTCTTTAATGGAGAACGACACATTTCTTTTGCATGACTTTTTTTACCATCAGCTATAAAATTATCCTTCACTTGCCATGTAGATTCCTTGCTTTCAGGGCCAATATGTTCCCTCCTGGAGGATGGACTGACTACCGGCCCAGCAGCATTTGAAACCTTTTCGGATGGTTTATCTTCAAGGTCAACTAGAAATTTCAAACACAACATGAAAATGAACAAATACCCAGAGAAAGGCAGGAAAAAGTAGGATGCACATTAAGCATTAAGCACAGTTTACCTGATAATGTTTCGACAATAGAGAAGGAATTTGAGAATAAATATGTCTGCATCACACAAAGTAAAGCATGCATAATTGTTTAAGTTGTTGAATAGCCCCCACCACTGCTGGTGATAGATTTAAACAATTAGAGAAGGGAAAAAATAAATACTAAACCTGGGAATCAACGCTAAGAAAGTCCCAAACTTCAATTGATCCAGAAACTGTAGGAAGCTGCAGGAGTTTCTGACAACCACAAACAGATTGAGTGTTCAATAAAAGATTGAAGAATAAAACAGATATATTGTGAAGTGGAACAAAGAAAAACAGATTTGCTTGAGAAAACACAAATTCATTTCTTCTATTTATGGGACCATTAACTCTCAAATGTAGTGATTCCCATTAGATAAAAAATTTATATAAAACAAATGGAAGAAAACATAACCTTAAAAATGGGTAAAAAATTAAGACCCTTCACTGCTATAACCTAAAAACTTTTTAATGTAACAGCTTAAAAGTCAGCCCATTAATAATCAAGATTGCATTTTAGGTATAAAATAATTTATCAGGCCATAAGGTATCCTAATCAGAATACACAGTAAAACATAAAATATCTCGGAGGTAAAAATTAATCCAATCTTTGCAATTCAACATGCATTTACAAACTAGAACACCAAACAAGTGATTACTGATTACAATAGTTGACCTTCAAATATCTGTCAAGCAATTTACACCGTTCTTGAATGACAGGTACGTCTAAACCTGTTGACAGAAAATGTTTAGGAGGCAAATGAAGATTGTACTCTTGAAAAAATTTAAGACGTCGATGCAGCTCCTCAAAATGTCGAAACCTGAGGATACCAACAACACTCAGTGGCAGACAAGGAGTTTAACTTGAATAGAACTTTAAAGTGAAGTTCTGATTATAAGCTAGACTATTCTACCATAAGAATGAAACAAAAAAGAATAATAAATATAGAATGCAACAACAAAAGAAGTATGCCAAGAATTTATCACCTTCTTTTGATAGACCAACTATTATTATTTGCATCTGTCACAGATATTGAATAAACAGCAAATGTTCTGGAGCCACCCTTGACAATATTTGCACCCAGTACCTGCAACAGCAAATGGGTTCATATCTCTTACGTATTTTAGTGTATCAGAAGACCAAAAATAAGCATGCTTGGACAAGGTACCAAGCTTTATGCTAAATACCTCACATCTCAACTTAAAAAAAGAATCCACCATCAATGAACTTTGCAGGGAAGTAACATTTGAACTAGGACTTTCTGGTATTGAAATAAAGGATGCAGAAGAAGCAGCTGCTCCACTTTGAAATCTACCCAAAATTTCACTCTCAGAATCATCGCTTGACTCGTCAATTTTAGCTAGTCCTTTTGATGAACTAAGTATGTCCTGTCCATCTCCAGATAAGAAGCTTGTCCTCTCAACCTCTTGCCAAACAGGTAATTTCTGACTGCTCAATCTAAACCTTTTTCGTCTAGACCGTCGAGGTAATCCATATTGAAGCTGTCTTCTACCACTCCTCTTTGAGATATGGCCATCATGATTTTCAAGTGGATGATGAATGTGAGAAACAGCCACATTTCTGTTACTCTTTCCATCCCAAACTTTAGTTCCAGGAGAATCAAGACCTAGTGCAGTGTCTGTTTCTTCATCTTCAGAAGTATACGAACTACTGCTCCCTGATTCAACCTCTGCCAGAGGCATGAGGCTGTCATCATGTTCTGGGTATAAAGTGACAGAAGAGCAATTTGATATCTTCCTATCTGCATATTGATCAGCATACCCATCTCGTGCAGTGTAGCTCTTGGGAGCATTGACCTTGATGATACTATCTTTTCCTTTGGAATTTGGTGTTGCCTTCAAAGAATCCACTGAAACACACTTCCCAGCAGAACACTGTGGGACTTGCTCAATAACTCGATTTTCACCTTCCTTCTTTCTATAATTCCTACCCTTCGCCCACATATTCTCAAAATGTTCTGGAGCGAGGGCTTGAGTCTTTCTGCGATAAATTTGATCTAACATGTCACCCCATTCTCCTGATCTGTGTTGTTGACTAATTGTTCCATCACTTGGTTGAGTGTTCATGGGCAATGAGCTCCATGAACGGGAGGATCGAGTATCCATAGAAAGCAATGGATCTTTTAAATAACGTGTACCACTTAGATCATCTTTTGTATCTGCAACAGCAGTATTTCTAGGTTGATCATTTTTTAACTGCACAAGTTCAACACCAGTGACAGAAGGATCTACAATCCTCGAAAAGTGATCAGAGGAGATCTTGGGAGACCCATTGGTTTTGGACTGAGATGTCTCTTGTGCTGCTCCAGATCCCCTACTCTTGCTCATATTTATGGATAAGGATACAATCCTTTCATTGATAAACCTATAACAAAATCCAATAATGCTGAGAACGGAAAAAAAAAAAGAACAAACAACGAATAGATAAAATATAAGGACAGATTACTTTGGGCTGGCCAAATTTAAGACTGGTCGCATGACTGCACAAGCAAGCAGCTCCCTGACAGTATAACGAAAGAAAGAGCACTGAAGATCTTCAGGTCTGAATGTGAAAGAAACGAGACCATCCATTAAGCATTGCAAAACCTGCAATATTAGGTGGAGAAAGTGTTGTTAGCATCGAAAGCACAAGCAAAATAGTCAAGAAACAATAGCTTCACCTTACAGGTATTTGGAGATGAAAATACAAAGAGAAAAACCTTGTGCTCAGCTTCAGCAGAAAATAGAGCAGGGTGCAACTTGTCCTCAGCAGCCAAAACACGCCTTATTTCCATGTCTCTGACTTCAATAGTAAGAGTTTCTGATTGCTGCTTTTCAATCTTAGCCTGACTAGCACGAAAAAGCTCCAAGTGGGTGCAAATGAGATTAACAAGATCCCTGCATCATTCTAGAAGAACATTAGTTCCCAAGTCATTACACTATTAATTTGAACCAAATTTGAATTTAGAAACACAATGAGGTAAAGAAATTATACCTTGTCAGCAGATCAATAAGATTTATGTTCCTCATGCGACCTGAAAATTTCCCTAGAACACCATTTATGATATGTACCAGTTCCTCAGGGCCTTCTTTATCAGGTGTTAAACGGGAGTACCAGAGGTCTGTAATCCACTCAGAAACTAAATGCCTTGTGAACGTATCAATTGCATCCTCAACAACAGGAGAATTGACATTCCTTCTCCAGTCAGAATGTTCCCCAACTTTAGTACAGTCTGGAGGTTTATTTTGAGACACTATGTTTACTGAGGAAGGTTTACTATTGTATGATGCAGCTTTTCTCCTCATTTCAAAATCTAGGGCAAAATACCGGAGTAGGATAATTAAGGAGGCAGCAGCAGGCAAGTTTACCAAGACCGAGGAGCTTGTTACTGCAATAAGGATTTGAACAGTAGTAACAATTACTAACAAAGTGATTGACATGAAGAACATATATTTAGGTATTTTTTTTATCCCTAAATCACTTGTAATCTGATAAAGGACAAGACATATAGCCCCCAGAGACAAGCATTAACTAATCTTATAAACCTTATATTCTCCAGAAACACTAAACCCCAGAAAATCCTGACTCAGATATTGAGATTGATAAGCAAATACATGGCAAAATTGAGTAAGTACAAGCCAAATAAATGACAGGGCATAGAGTTGTGCAATGATGGAAAAGACGGTGAGAAATAATGGGAATGGAGTGGTTTAGCTTCAGATTTCTCTTATTGGTGTGATGCAAAAGGCAAAGAAAACAACAAGCTGACAGGGGACTAACTCGTAATTTGAATAAAAATCCAAATTCACCATAATCACACACTATAATCTTAAAATTTGGTAAAAATAAGTGATGCCAAAAACTCAGTCACAGTCTCTGCTCAACAAAATCTGATTTCCGATAAACAAATTAAGACATTTAGACTTACAATTCAAACAAAAGGTAAATGTTTTGTTGATTCATTAAACTAAATTTATTCCAGAACTTTGAGGTCATCTGGATACCAATCCTGTACCTGTCCACAAATAGTATTCCAATTTGTGACCTACTGACACCATATAAACTAGATTTATAGCCCTTCCCAACCAACCGTACAAGGTACACTGTTTTTCTTCACCACTATCAACTCCAATAAACCAACTCCAAACCTTTCAAAGACTTCCTCAGCTTTCCGTTAAACGCCAATGAACAAATTATCAAATAAAATCACACCAAATACAAACACAATACTCCTAAACTATTTCACTGGACTTCATTATCAGATTCATTAAACAAACAACATAATTTCACAATCAAAGAAGAATTAAACAACACTTACATGACATTAAGTACGACAACCCGACGATGCATATCACCAAAAACACAATTCTCTTCTTCGCCTCCTCCACCAAGTCTCGAATCATCACTTGCTTCTGCGAGCTCATCTTCTCTTTCAAATCACAATTTAGAAAAAAAAAAAAAGAAATCTATAACCTGCAATTGATTCGCGATCCCAGCGTCATCTCAAAAGTTGAAAATAAAACCACGAAAGACTTCGATCAATTGTTCGTTTTTACAGCGAGAAAAATGAGAATCAAAAAGTGGATGATTATATAGTTACATATACATATATATATATTCAACGCCAAGACTGTTAGGTTTTTGAGTCTCCGGGAAAACCAATTTTGATTTTCGAGTGGTTGGAGAGAAAATTAAAAAAAATAAAACTAACTCTGATTTAATTTCCCCTTGCTTTCTGTCACTTTCTCGGGGTTCTATTCTATTTGTTTGCTTCGCGTAAAATTAAAAATTTATTTTAAAGTGATAAATCTATAGGCTGTGTTTGGTGTTTATCTTTTAGGTTAAAGAAAATCGTTTTTTGTGTTGTGATTGGGCGTTCTTTGCTCGAAACGACAGCACCTTAAAACTATCTAATTATGGAGATAAGTAGATAACTGAAATATTTATCAATCCAATTTAATTCATATGTTTATTGTTTTTTTATTAATTTAACAACTTAGTTGTCGATTTTCAAATTTTTCAAAAATTAAAATTTACTTATACGTAATATTAGCTTTGATTTTCCAATTTAAGGCCTTTACGGCCGTTTCCGACCTTTATTTAAGGCGGCGGAGGCCAGATCTGGCCGCCTCCTCCGAAACTAGAGGCGGCCGATTTGGCCTCCTCCACCGAATCAGGAGGCCAGATCTGGCCTTTCCTGAAACCAGATGGCCAGAAATGGCCACCTGGTTCTATTATGGGCCGCCACCGCCGCCGGTGCCTGCTGGTTTTTGAAATTTCCAAATTTTTTTTAAAATTTTTTTGAATTTTTTTAAAATTTTTTTGAATTTTTTTATTTTTTTGAATTTTTTAATATTTTATATTATTTAAAAATTATTTTATATTTTTATTATAAATTTTTAATTTTGAAAAGGGTAATTTAGTAATTTTAATAAAAATAATAATAAAAAAATAGGTAATGAGTAGGACTTTGGGCTTGTAAACTTAAGCGGGTGGGAATTTGTCCCAGCCTCAAACTATGGGTGGGAAAATGTCCTTTGGCCTAAATAATTAATAACATTTCTTAATTCATATAAATAATTTTTCTTTATCTAAAATTAAATTTTATTTTAAAAAATTAACAAATAAGGGTAAGATAATAATTTTATTTTCAATTAATTTTAAAAAATAATTTATTAATAATCCAAACATTTTAAATATAAAAATTTAATCCTAAAAATATTTAAAAACTTACATATTAATCATTGAAATATTTTTAAATCCTCATTTATTTAAAAATTATTATATAATTCCAACAATTATATTATGATATTTAGACTTATAATTTATTATATTAAATTCAATTATTTTTGATAAAATAACATTTTTGAAACTATCAAGGTTAGATTGATAATTTAAAATTTTTTAAAAGACCCTTAGAACTTTTTTAGAATTTCTAATAATCTCCAAAATTTTAAAATATATCTCTGATATTTTAAACAAATTAAAATTTATCTTAAATGAGCAGGTATATTTATGTCAATAAAAAAGGAAAAAAATGATATTTATATTAATTAAAGTTGAAAAAAAAGTCGAGGCCAAATCTTGGGTGGGAAACGGTATTTACTCTTTTCCTTTTTTTCGCTTAACCCAAAGCCCCAAATTTCTTACAGGATATCATTGGTATTGTTTTATTGTCAAATAACTTATTTCCACCAAAGTTTCCCTAAATCATAATGTTATCCATTAACTTTAAAAAGTCGAATACTAATTCTTCAGTAAAGTCAACATTTAAAATTTAACAAGTATTTTTATCATTTTAAATAAAAAAATTTTAAAATGAAAATAATAAAATTAATTTCATAAAAAATTAAAATATAAAAAATATTAATATATTATTACAATATTATATAATATTATAATATTAATAAAAAATTAAAAATGGTCAACTTAAATACTATTACTTGATGATGATCTATTTTTTAAATTTATTATTTTATTTTAATTAATTTGTTAATATTATTTTATATTAAATTTTATTTTAGTGTTAATATTATTGATTCATTTATTTAGTGAAGAATATTTTAATCATTTTATCACAAATATAAGTAAATTTTAAAAAAATTAATTAATATATAAATATTTGGTTTTTTAGAAATTTTTAGGGGAGATTTATTAGTTCCAGAAATCTTGGTTGGGAAAAAGTTTTTTGGCCATTGTTTTCTATGTATGGCTATGCCCACGACAGAGGAAGCAATCGAGTGCAAGCACTTGACGTGAAGATTCTCAATTTTAAAATGGAACCCAGCCAAGCACCTTAACTTTTGTCTTACCTTTTACAATTTTATAAACCCAAATGACTATTTCCATCCAAACTTTGATGAAATTAACAATTTTTCATTATTTTAATTTAAAAATTTTTATTTTTCACGCGCAAAGGAAGAAGCCGAAAAGAGACACTCTTATTTTAACCTTTTATCTTTTTTATGATATTGAGCTTATTGTGCTTTGCTCCAATGTATATGGCTTGTGCATTATAGGTGTCTTCCCTTCACTTCTCTGAGGGAAAAAAATTCCGATTTTACCTTTGAAAAAAACTTTCCTTTCCAACATTATTTTTCTTATTTTTTACTCATTTTTTTTTCATTATGATATTTTAAACTAAATTATACTTAAGATGATACAATTTTGTAAGAATCTTACATCTTATTATAATTTTTGGTCAAATCACATCACTTTAATAAAATCATACTAAAATCATTATGTTTTATCTTATCATTCAACCTAAGTGTAGTCTTAATCACCTCACATCATTGACACTTCTTGCTTTTTACCATATAGTCAATAGCATTGCTCACCATTGCTTCCATTTTGTCTTATCGCTAGCAACCATAATTGTCTTCCCCTCGAACATCTTCGCTTAAGACCTAAGAGCTTTGAGTTTGTTTATTTGTGTTCTTATAGAGTTTGATTGCATTGATAGTATGAGATTTTGTTCTGATTTGGATTGCATTGTGGTTAATTAAAACCAACAAAACTATTTTCAAATATGATTTTCGATATGATTCTAACCATCAAATGGATATGAGTTGTGTGGTTGGTAGTATTGTAATGTGGGTATGAATCCACTCTTTAGATGATGTCATCACTCCCAAATGACCCGAATATGTTTTTTGTTAAAGGAAGAATGTGAAAGGCTAGTGATGAAAATGACGAGAAAATAGATCAAGAATGTAGATGAGTGAGTTTGACAAAGAGGAAAACTTACAGCAAAATTTTTATTAGAGAGATGTTCTTAGTAGTTGGTGGTGTTGGTAGTGAAGATAACATGTGGAGTAAAAGAAATTAAAGAAATTAAAAAGTTATTGGCTCAAAATGGGTATTTCCAATGAGAGCATAAAAGACACGAGACTTGTCGACAAAATGCTACACTTAAACACCAAAGATTCACTACTCATAAACTTCTAGCCTAGTTGTGAAACCAATTATCTAATTGTTAATCTGTTTGACACTCTATCAAAAATAACATATTCAATGACTTAATGTCTATAATGTTTTCTTAAATGTTGATCTTTGAATGAAAAGACATTTATGGAACGATCTTTATGTTTTGTTGTTACTTCTCGACTCCATTGGTGTTCAAATTGAAAAGGCATTATATGAGTTAAAACAGTCTTTACACTCTTGATTTACTTAGTTGAGATCATGCCTACTACAATGGGGTTTCAATGCCTCCAAAGTTGATTCCTTCATGTTTATGCTTACAACTAAATCCCTCAGTCATTACTCTCATTTATGTTGATGATATAATTGTTACTGGGAGTGACAACCCTTCTAAGCGAAATCGTATTTTTTGTATTAACTTAAAGATCTAGGTCCCTTTTCCTACTTTCTCAATATTAAAATTCAATATAGGTGGTGTTTGTTTAAGCCAATTTAATTATATTATTGTGATATTAACCAAAACAAACATGACTAATTGCAAGTTATACCATTCTTTCGTGACAAGAAGCCTATTTTCATCCTTATATGATGGGCAACCACCTCATGATCCTTTTGAGTATCTAATATTTCTAGTGTTTTGCAGTATTACACCTTAAACCAAATATCAGTTTTGCTGTTAACAAAGTTTGTCAATTTCTTCACTCACCCATCACTTCACATTGACAAGTAGTAGGATTTCTCAGATATTTAAAGACTACCTCCCACCATGGCTTAATTTTACAAGCCTTTGTGATGACACTACATTAACTTATTACATAGATGCTGACTAGGAATGTTGCCTTCATAATAGGTGAAGTATAAGTGGTCATTTTCTATTTTTTGGCCCCAACTTAGTCTCTTGGTCCTCTTCGAAATAACAAACTGTTTCTGATTCTAGCATAGAGTCTAAATATCAAATGCTAGCCATTGATGCGTCAAAAATCTGTTGGGTTGAATATCTACTACATAAGCTCTTTGTTAGATTTCTTATTATTGTTTTCTTATCGTATGATAATATAAAGACAGTTTATTTGATTGTAAACATTGTCTTATATGTTAGGATTAAACATATTGAAATTGATCACCATTTCATCAAAGATAGGGTTGTTCATCATCAACTTTGCATGCAACACATCCCTTTTGATCATCAAGTTTCAAACATTATGATCAAAGCATTGCCTACTCAACTTCATCACTGTCTTCGTAGCAAGCTCATTGTCCTTCCCAAACCAGTACGCTTGAGGGGGGATGGTCAAAGCTTAGATGCCCACACACCCGCATATATTATACCCGCATGAATAATCTTGTGTGCTGTTTTCTTTTTGGATTTTTTACAGGTGTACAATGCTCATCACTACCACAAAATATTCTCTTGTACGAACTGGGCTTTCCCCATCTTCTTCTTTTCTGCCATTCTGCATACTACTCTTTAATTTTCAATAATTAACTGGCCCATTGGCCCTCATCTAGCTGTCTCCATGGCATTGCATACTGTTCGATATTTTTCTGCCCCGTATATAAAGAACCCTTTCTCATTGGCCACTGGGGCGCTGTGTGAAGAATGATTGCTTTGCTTTGAACCTGCAATGCTGTAGAATGAATTACATCGAAGCTGTGGTTCAAACATGACACAAAACCCCCAAGGTTATCTTTTTTAAAGAAATAATTAAAAAAAAGTACATTTTAATTAATTGAAAAGACTCAAAGAATTAAGTAGACGGGTTAGATCGAAATAAGACCACCCCAATGTGACGACATGATTCCGACCCAATAAGCCAAAAAAGTAAAGCATTCAGCACATAAATTATAAAGTATGGAATAATGGTCGGTCAAGCTTCTTAAACATGGGACAGCTAAGTCCCTCCGTGAAACCATCGGTAACTTTATCATTTGTTGAGCAATATTTCATTTTCGACCAATCATTTAATGACAACTTTTCGAATACAGTGATGATGATCAAGATGAAAATCCTTCTCAGTGGTAAATTGTAATTTGATCCAATAAAACTAATATTATTCTAATAATAATTATTGTTATTGATTAATTACAGTTAAATTAATTGTTGAAGTAAAAAGCGCATTGAACTTAATATTCCACAAAACGCACCGCTTTACGGCCAAACAAGGAGTGCACTTGCTCTTGCTCTTGCTCCTGCTCCAAGTCAACATGGAATGCACTGCGCAATTCAATCATTAGACAGACAGTAGACGAAAACTTCGTACTTACAGTTTACACGTGATTTTCTCCGGCGATGTCTTCGTCACCGCCGGTGGTGCCTTCGCCTTCACCTCCCACCAACAGCACGGCTTCGCCTCCGTCTCCTTCTCCTGCCAACGAAACCGCCCCAGCGCCTCCGCCCACCAACTCTAATGGATCGAATCCGCCAATACAGGTCCCACTGTCGTCTGCTAATGGCATGCCTCCGGGAGCCATCGCAGGGCTTGTGGTAGGGGTGGTGCTAGGCGGTACAATAGTTTTAGTTGCTGTGGGCATTTTCGTCTTTTTCTACAAAAGGAGGAAGCGGAAGCTTGCAGCTCAAAATCTTCCTCAATCGGACCCGAAAAGTAGTTTTTCTTTTACAAATTCTTATTGTTATTAAGGAACTTTAAATACTGTTGCTTTATGATTGAATGGAAGATCATTTAATAGTCATTAATAACTTTGTGATTTAAAATTATCTAGAAAATACTATATTGGTTATAGGTTTCTGGTTTGTTGAGTTTATCTTTACGTGATGGTTCAGAAGCTGCTGAGGTTTGAAATATTTAATTTTTTTGGCTATTAACGGGTATGAGTTTGATTTTCATTTGCCTTGTTACAACAGTTCAATTTATTTTGGTTAAAATTAGTACTTGAAGAGTAGGAAGAGCCGAGTTTCTTGACCTGGATTTGTGTTTGTATATTTTTTTTCAAATTGCTTTAGTTTTTCCATCATCTGTTAGGATATATGCGTTTGGTCGGGTGATCGATGCTTGAGTGCTAAACATGGTTCACTTTGTATATTCTAACTTAAGCTGGTTTAGTATAAAAAATTTCACTTATGTTCTACTTGTAGTGGGATTCAGTATTATCAAGCCTGCTGATATTGTTCTTTTGTCTACTAATTTTCCAGATGATCCTTTTGTCAGCCCACCGTGGAATGGGCAACAGAGTGCTTCTCCACTGGTTGATTACAGAGGACCAATGCTGCCAAATCCTACGCTGCCCCCTGGCATTGCTGCAAAGCCAGTGCCTGTACCCAATGACAGCTCTGATAAACCTTTCCGACTTCTTTCTCCAAGCATGAGTCCTGGAAGTCTGCGGATTGCATTTACTTATGAAGAGCTAAAGATGGCAACAAACAATTTCTCTAAAGCAAACCTCCTCGGTCAAGGAGGTTTTGGGTATGTCCATAAGGGAGTCCTTCCCAATGGGAATGTGGTCGCAATCAAACAGCTCAAAGCAGGTAGTGGACAGGGGGAGCGTGAGTTTCAGGCTGAGGTTGAGATCATTAGTCATGTCCATCACAGACATCTAGTATCTCTGGTTGGATACTGTATTTCTGGGGCCCAGAGATTGCTTGTTTATGAGTTTGTTCCAAATAAAACCTTGGAATTTCATTTACATGGTTAGTGCCTTCTGTTATTAGATTCTGTTGCTTTTGGTGAGCAAGAAAGATTCTCACAAATACAGAATCTTTCGATTCTGCATCCTTTCAAAATTCTCTTGGTGCAATCTTATGGCCATACCTGTTGCATTGAAATGAATTTATTTACTTAATTTTCCTTAATCAAAGTTCTTTAGAAATAAGCATAACTGGTTCTAGCAAAATAAAATGAAATTTATGAGCTGTGATACTTTGGTCTCATCATAGTAGAATACATTTGCAGGAGACGGGAGACCAACCATGGACTGGCCAACTAGAATGAAAATTGCACTGGGCTCAGCCAGAGGATTGGCTTATCTGCATGAAGACTGTGAGTATTCTTTTAATACTACTTCCTCATCTAAAATTTTAAGCAAATTGTGTGATTCATGGTATTTTCCTTGAAGAGTCACTCTTTTTGAGATGATTTTATCTTCAGGTCACCCCAAGATTATACACCGTGATATAAAGTCTGCTAATATTCTTATTGACAATAGCTTTGAGGCAAAGGTACAATGATTAATAGATTTGATGTTTTCCCATTATCATGGTAGACTTTAAAATATATCATAAATGTGTTACAATTTTCTGGATACTTGAACCATACGTGTAAAAATATTCTTGATAAGTTGAATAGGTTGAAGTGCACTAGTCATTGCACTCTTGGGTCTTCTTCCCTTAAAAATTATTGAAGCAAGCTTCTGAAATTGAAGATAAACGGAGTTTTAGCTGCTAAGGATGTTTCTAAGAATCAGCCTTCAATTCTTCCTCTCAACTGCAAATCCCTATGACCTACACTTCTTTACCTACACTGTTCTATTCAATGTACAACCACAAACACACACACACACAAGACAATTGATAACAATTGAATATTTTATTAATCTCTTAACATAAATACATAAATCCATCTCTGTATTACACTTAAAACAGTACATAAATCTACTTTCCCTTATCCAACATTTGAGAGGCTGATTCTCTCCCTCCTACCCTATAAATTGAAGATCTCTTGAGAAGTGCATAAATTGAAGATAAACCGAGTTTTAGCTGCTAAGGATGTTTTCTAAGATTACTTAAACATTGTAAGTTGTAAACTTTTTTATGATGTGGTGAAAGCATGCTGGTTATTTCAGATTGCATTAAACTCTAGAAGTCACATTTTCTCATTCTAACCTGGTTTGGTTGTTACTTCTATGATAAATAAATTTACTTGTTTCTTTTACTCAGGTGGCTGATTTTGGACTTGCCAAGTATTCCTTAGATACTGATACTCATGTCTCTACTCGAGTTATGGGAACTTTTGGGTAAATTTCATTTTTCTGTTTCCTTCGTGGATAACTACTCTGCTTGCTTTGACCAAATACAATTACTTATATTGTCTTGAACCAATCCTCTCTGTCATCTCTCTCGCACATTCACCAAAATGCAGTTACTTGGCTCCAGAGTATGCTGCATCTGGGAAGCTCACCGATAAATCAGATGTTTTCTCCTTCGGGGTTCTGCTACTGGAGTTGATTACTGGGTTCCGACCTTCTGGCAAAAATCATTCCTTTGATGATGATAGCATGGTTGACTGGGTATGTATTCTCTTAATTTAGCCGCATTATGTTTCACAGGGATAAATCTATAATATTGCATATCCTCTAGGAAATTTGTGGTTGTAGATAGTCTGGAGAAGTTTCAAGGGAGCAAGTCACCTATGAAACTGAGAAAATAATTGAATGTTGGGGCAGTGTTTTATTACAGTTCATTATCAGGGATTTTTCTGATTCATTACTTGCATGGTATAGTAACAGTGGATAAATTTAGGTAAGGGCCTGTAATGCAAGAATAAGTATGAATCATCTGCGGAAACTGACTATTTAACTGCATGCAACTCTGATAAGCTCATCAAGATTTTCACTCCCTATAAAGCCTTTGATGTCTTCTCAAGCAATTTGGGTGTATTGATAATTGTTTGTAGATGCTTTTCTTTTTTTTTAATTACCCCTATATAGACCGAGGATAACTGTTTTACAAATAAAGAAGTGAAACCTTCGCTGCATCCAGAATATTCCATGGGACATGATGGAAGCCTGGGGTCTTTTCTCTTTATTTGACAAGTTTGTTCAGGAAGAAATACTGAAATTATTACGAATGTTAGGCAAAGCCTTTGCTCTCTCAAGCTTTGGAAGAAGGCAACTTTGGACCTCTTGTTGATCCAAAGTTGAAGGAGTACAATTCCAGCGAAATGGCACGAATGGTTGCTTGTGCTGCTGCTTCTGTACGTCATTCAGCGAGGCGTCGTCCACGAATGAGCCAGGTACTTCCATGAAGTGCTTAGTGCCTTGCTTTTGCTCTATCTAAATAAGTTTCCTCAAGCTTCTCTTTGTCTTTTTCCAATCATGAATTCCTAGTTCTGCATAATCAATTTATTGAAAAGTCGGCAAGTTAACAAAATAATCAAATATATGATCCCAATCATAAGTAGTTTTAGAAATTGACTTTAATTAAAACGAAATGTGATTTTGGAATTGATTTGGAAGATTGGACCCTATGCTTGTTCTATAATCCCTGTGCAACTACAATATGAACAGATAGTTCGAGCATTGGAAGGAAATATGCCTTTGGAAGAGCTAAATGATGGAATCATGCCAGGGCACAGCTCTGTATATGGTTCATATGGAAGCTCAGAATATAATTACTCACTGCAATACAGGGAAGACGCAAAGAAATTCAGGAAGTTGGCACTAGAAAGTGTAGACCTCGGTAGTACTGAACACAGTGGGCAAACTAGCGATTGCGGTCTGAACCAATCTAGTTCAAGTACTGAAGACCAGCAAACTACCCAAGAGATGGAACCACCAAAAGCCGAGAAAGACACCAACTTTACTAGTCAAAGCTCTTGACCGTGATTATCATTATGTGGTAAATCTCATTTATACTGTTCCCATCCTTTCATTCTGCATTATTTTCAATATTTACATTCAACATATCAGAAAGTCTAAATCAATAACAAATTTGGGACCTGTCTTCCACAGATTTGTGTAATGAATCAAATTTTGGAAAAGAAGACAACATCAGTTTGAGCAAGATGAACACACTTTCCTCCCACAGTATCAAAGTTTTTGTAGTCGCAATAATTCAACTGAACTTGAATTTCGTTAGGAAAAATTCTTTGTTTCTTAATCTGCATGACCTGATTGAGACAGGCAGCTGCATTACACGCTGAAATGAAATAGTTGAAGAATGGGAAAAGAGGTTGTTTTCAAGTAGATGAATACTAGTATTATCTTGATTGTCTAAAGTTGTCCAATGTAGTATTATTTGTATATGAACTGTATGTTTTAAACTGGATTGGTTCCATTGAATAGCTGCATGTAAATATAATTGGGTTTGTTGGATTATATATGTTGGACCTGTATGTTTTGATGTGATACAAAACTTAGGTTAAAAATTTAATTAAGTTTTTACATGAATTGATCTATGGTAAAAAGGACAAGAGTTTCAGTTATGTAGGTTTTGCTTGGTGCACCATCGTTCGTGGTCAGGTCGCACGGTTATGTGTGACTAGGTCGTACGATCGTGTGTGTCATAAGGGTAACATACAACTTGGTTAAATCATACAAAACGTTCATGTATCATAAATACAGGTTGTACGACCGTGCATTTTTTGAGCATACAACCATGTGTTTCATTTTGAGGACACACTCCTATATAGGTCCATTAATGGTTAAAAATTTAATTAAGTTTTTGCATGAATTGATCTATGGTAAAAAGGACAAGAGTTTCAGTTATGTAGGTTTTGCTTAGTGCACCATCGTTCGTGGTCAAGTTGCACGGTTGTGTGTGACTAGGTCGTACAATCGTGTGTGTCATAAGGGTAACATACAATTTGGTTAAATCATACAAAACGTTCATGTATCATAAATACAGGTTGTACGATTGTGCATTTTTTGAGCATACAACCATGTGTTTCATTTTGAGGACACGCTCCTATATAGGTCCATTAATGCTCGTGTTTAATAGAATTCATTGGGTACACACTTGTACAAAAAAGCTTACATGCTCATGTTTAATGAAAAATGTTGATCATTTGGTGATCATGCGGGTATTGTGCATAAAGTCGTGTAGCCTTCTGAAATTTTGAAGCACTGAAGCTATGAGAACACATGACCCTGAGTGTGGAGTGCACACTTGTGCAAGCGTGTGCAATAGGAGAAAATGTGATCGTTGGAGTGCAAACTTTAATGAGAGCACGGTCGTACATAAAGCGAACACTATTGTGCGTTTACCCAGAAAATTCTCGGACAACTAACTCTTATCGTTCTTTATAAATTGGAGGTGATTTGAAGACTCAAGGGTTAAAAAATTAGGCCAACACTTCCATATTTTATTTTCTAATTCCTCACTATTTTTTCTTACTACAATATCATTGTAAATCAGTTGAAAAAGTTTGAGAGCTTTGTGTATATTAGTCTATTGAAAATCATTTTTTTTTTTTACAACTTTCTACAAATATTTAGACGCAATTTAGTGAAATTAGTGTTGAGGTGAAATCTTTGAAAAAACTGTGTCAAAGGTACAATCTCTTGTAATCAAAATTAATGTAAAAAAAGTAAAATTTTTTGTATAAAAACTATTGTATCTTTGAAGTTAAAGATAGTAAAAAAATGCTTTAAAAGGGTTTGCTTAGAGAAGTGGACGTAAGAGAGTTATAAAAAGTTCTGAATCAATATAAAAATAGTTGAATATTTCTCTTTTTTTTTTTTTTTTTTACATTATTTATATTTACTTGTTTATTTGACTGTAATTTTTTATTGTTTTGATTAATAAATCATTTTATTTTATTTGATTGATTGGTTTTAATCAAAAAAGTTAAAATTTTTATAAGCTTTTAAAATACACTACTCTCCCTCTCTAGGTTATTGCCCAATTGTATATTGGGGTTCACCATTATGGATCATAGAGCATGAATTGAAGTACTCTGATTTATACTTACCAGTCTGTTTCCTTCTGGCTTCTTGTGAAAGGTTTATAAGTATTCTTTCTTTTTATAATAAAATCCTAAAAAATAAAAAATATGTATTATTATAAATGCCACATAAGGACACATTAGACACGTGGGTGTCATCCTGTATGCCACGTAGGAGACAGGAACTCTCCAGATCGAGCACTCAATTTTAAATAAAATCCGTGTGCGTATGGTTCTAATTTGAAGATCCATGGAAGCTGCGAAGGAAGACACAGGTTTGCTAAACAAGATCGTCCCACCACGCCTCGAAGATGCGGGTCTCGAAGACTGCGCTTTGCCGCCGGAATCCATCAAAGAAGCCTTTCTTAAAGCCGCCTCCGCCGTCAAGTCAAGCGCCACCTCTCTCTTTTACAGCGACGACGAAGAGGAGAACTGCCTGGACGACCCTTGGCCCCAGGCCAGGGGCATTTTCGACTCGGTGGTAGGAATTTCCTCTCTCCCGGAGAAGCATGGGCCATGCGGTGTAGTGAAGGGCGGTGGGGTTATGGAGGAGGGTAAAGATAAAGTGGTGGTTATGGGTGGTGATGAGGTAGCAGAGGAAAAGCATGACGTGGTGGTAGGTGGCGGTGACGTCACGGAGGGAGAGGGAGAAAGTGGGTGTGTTGAAGGGTTAAAGGGTTTGAAGATTGAAGGGAAAGAGAAGAAGAAAAAGGAGAATAAAGAGAGTGAAAGGCCAACTTTGGTTGAAGGATTTGTGTGAGATCAATTAATAGTAACTTGTAGTCATTAATCAAATAATTTGTGTTTTTGTTGTCTCTTAGTGATTAAATGTTAGCAAACTTTCATTGTGTTGTTCAATTCTGGGATTCTCTTTTCGGTGCAAGGGTCGATATTCAAGTGTTTTAGTCTTGTAATTTAAAAGGAGATCTTAATTACGTTTGGCACTAAAGCGACCAACTGTTACAAATTTCTCTGATCGCTTCTCTGTAAATTTGGAAGAAGGAAGCAAGAAGGTGAAGCATTGTTGGGCCTTAAAACCAACCCAAAGTCTCAAGCTATAATTAAAATCCTATGTTTGGTCTGGATGAAGAGCATACCTCTTTTATCGCTTACAGAGGATTACACTGTTTCAAAGTTATGCCCTTCCAGCCAAACAATGTTGGAGCCATGTATCAGTGACTGGTCAACGTTATGTTCATTGTTCTCCAAAAGTAGCAAGGGAAGTTGAATGCCCTAAAATGTTCTTTCGAAGTGAGTTCAGGGAAATTCCTGGTTTCACAATAAGCTAGCTGGGTGTTGAAGCAAACCCAGAAAAAATGCTTTGGGCCATGTAAAGTCCAACAAAGCCGAAACAAGTGCAAAAATGACGAGTAGCACCGTAGCACTCAGCTATTTTATATCTGGGGCCCCTGATAAGCACCTTGTATGTCAGTGTTGGCTTGGTCAGAGAAAAAGAGGAAATTCAGTGGCCTATCTACCATATTAGAAAGCACCTGCTCGACGCAGGGACTTGACATCCGAAGATGGAGCAGCTAGCCTTGGCATTAATCAATGCCTCATGAAAATTGTGTCCTTACTTTTAAGCACACGCAATTGCTACAAAAGCTATAACCTTTGAGAAGATTGCTGAAGTGGGCAATAGGCTTAAGCCAGTTTGAGATTGATTTCAAGCCTCGAAAAGCTATCAAAGGCCAGGCATTTGCGGACTTCATTTATGAATTCACCTTAAAACCTACACAGGAATCTACCAAGCATAAGACTGCTCTTTTGAGGCTAGGCCTCCCAAGAAAAAAGGTATGTTTGACGAGCTGGCTAACGACTTAGACACGCTGATATGGATAGATCACCCAATAATGAAGGGACGCTCCCCGAAAATGAAACACATTGTTACATATCTAAGAGATGGAACACTCCCCAAAAATGGAGCAGAAGCCAAAACCCTTCAAACCAAGTTTGCCCAATACATCCCCACCAATAACAGCTTGTATATACGGGACTACATTATCCCCTTTATTACAATGCATCAACTAGTATAAATTTAAGATAATGGAAAGGCTAAGTGAGAGACACTTTTAATACCTTACTAGTATTCTAATTTCTAATATCGTTATTTTTTTTAAAATACCCAGAAAATATCACCTCCATGGATTTAGGTTTTTAGTTTCCCAATTAAACTACAATATAAAATTTTAATGTTTTATGATCTTTTTATGTCTTTTAATCTTTTAATCTCATCACCAACAAAGATAATGTTGAAACCTACTAGATATCTAACTGTGCTTTGCATAGTGCGTGTCAAACATGCAGCTGTGAACATGGCTTTAATTTCCAAACTTGGGCAATTTCCAATCCATGAAAATGAAACTTTGTTTTGATGCAAGAGTTTTGAACTTCAATCAAAAGTAGATTTGAATTGATTTGAGTCTAAACAAGAACTTATTCAAATTTAGTTTAAATTTAGAACGGTTTTGTTTGAACTAATAAACAATGATATTAGACAAAATAAAATAGTTACATATAAAAAGATAACAAAAAAAATCATAATTCCGCTTTTTAAACTCTTAAACAAGCCCAATTGTGAACAATTCTGGGCCTACAAAAATGTCCGAGATGGGCCAAGTTTTAGATCATATATTTATTTAAGGTTAAAATATAGTCCTAATCAGTATGGATGGGGTTGGTGTGGATTCAAATTGATTTTTCAGCAGTTTTCACATGTTTACTGAGAGCTTCAATTCAAATTGGTTAATTTCACAACAAAAAACCAAAGGTTGTTGACATGAACTCTCTAAGTAATCCTTGAATTTAAATTACATTAAATACATAATGTGAATGCATGCCCCAGAAGTCTCAAACTTCCATCACATTTTTCATTATTTCCCATTAGAAAGAAAGAAAGAAAATGGATTTCTTGTGCTGAATCACAAATTAATCAAAGGCCAAAACATTCTACAAGACAAATGGAATGGGGACACAACCAAAAGAATTGTTGTCCTGTGACAAGAGCTTGTGTAGATAAAGCAATCCTCCAAAAAGATTTATTCATTATTCAAAATCAATTTGGCCTGTCCAATGGCAACCTAATTTGAAATCATAGATTAAAATTTGTACATTCAAAGCTTATGACATGTGTAGCACAACCATTTGATTCTTACTGAAATAATCCTCTGAAGCAAGAGGTGATATTATATTAGGAAATGTTGATTTTGCATTGAGATTCTTATAATTTTGGACAGAGACCCTTACCTCAAGAAAATCTTAGATAAAAAGTGGGAATTAATAGAATAATTTCTTGATTTATATATTAGTTTATGCTAGAACAAAAAACAGTCAGGGAAATGTCATATCATTTTCGGATAAGGGGCAATCTACATCACATCATCCTGATCACATCCGATAAACTGAAAAAAACAAAAGGATATTAATGTCAAAAGTAAAATAATTATTGCCAAACAATTCCAGCAATAAGTCAATCCATCCACCAGTCCTCTTTTCACGAAGATAAGTTCATGGTCTTATGCAAGGGACACACTTGGGTTGTGAGGATAATATCACTAACCTATACAAGCATTATCCAAGGAATATGCTCTGGTATAGTGGAGGGTAACATTATATATATATATATATATATATATATATATATATATATATATATATATATAATCAGTCTAATAATATTATCCCCGTGTTATTGCAAAATCTAAAATTTATGATATGTTGTATCAGTTTTCAGTATTTGTTATTTACTACTAAGACTTAAGAAATATTGGAGAGATCACAACATTAATAATAGTAATAATAATAATAACAATAATAACATTTTAGGATCTCTTCCCACGAATTTAAAAACTATAAAATATTATCTAAAACTTTGTTAAGAAAAAATTATTATGATACAGTGTCAAATAAATAAATTATTATATTATTCTTAATTATTTTGAATTTATAAAATTATTATATTATCTTTAAACGAGATATTAAAAATCTAACCAAATTCAAGGATTAAAACCACACGTGATACAGATTATTTTTTTGGATACAATTCGACAATTGAAATCACATTCAAGGTTAGCTTTCACATTTTGTGTGTGATTTTAGATACTAAAATCACACTTCACCAACTAGTCAATTCAACCCAGGTATTATATTTCTTTCAGCACTGGCATTTTTGTTTTTACAGCAAATTCTGCTTTATAATGAAATTTTGAACTGATATATATTTTTCAGGTTTTTTTTTTTTAACCTTCTTCAGGGTTGGCAACACCTAAACCCCCTACCCCATGTTATGAAAAGGAAAACCTAACAATTCCAACTTTTTCAATCAATGACAATTGACAAGACATTGAGACAATATAGTATGAAATGAAATAGATATATGACTACATAAAACATTTGAGAAAAGACATTTTTATTAAATGTCTCATTTAGTTCAGTCTTTATCTTTTTCAATTCTCTAGATTCTCAATTTAGGTGATGCTAAAAAGTAGTTTTCTTTTGACTTTGAATTGAGTGTTTTTAATATGTATAATAGTTGTTTCTTACGGATGTTATTGATCTTTTTTAATTATATGTATTGTCAATAGTTTACTTTATAGAGCAAAATTTGTTGGTTCTGATATGAGAAATTGAGCTCAAAATTTTTTTTTAATGCAAAAGTATTGTTAAGAATGCAAATCCTGAAGAAATACAGTCTCTTTTAAATTTTTATGATTGAATAGTTTTAAATAAAAAATAAGATAATATCTATTATTATAATAATATATAAATTGAAATTCATTGTAAATACATCTACTATCATGATGTGTGTGTATATATATATATATATATTTGAGTAAATTCTGGATGAAGGCAAGCAGAACACACAATGAATGACTTGAAAAGTGAGACAAAGGTATCGCTAGTAAAAGGACCTGGCCTAACCTTGCCTTTTCATCACTTCCTGAGGATGATCCATTTAGCTACCTCAGGCCAATAATATGCACTTTCTTGGTTTAATATTAGAACGGTAACAATAAACTGTGCTCGTATAATAATTAATGTGGATTTATGTAAATAGTTGACAAGTTGTGGAATAGTATTCTGGGGTTGAGTAATATGGCGCCAATGATTTTTTGCTACTTCCAAATCACGAAACTTGAGAGTGGAATGACAAGTAGAGAGTCAAAGACGGACACGTGGTGAAATGAAATGATTTTTATATGTGACAGCTGAGTTTGGTTTCAAGTTTGAGTCTTGTGGAGAATTGAGCTTGTTGTTTTCAGTTGTAGGTTGGAGCTGGGGAAGTTGTGTTTTTGAGAAAGCATTTTAGATGGCAAGGGTGGAGTCAAGATGGAGGAAATGGAAAGGAAAATTGGTGAGTGAGATTTTGGTCGGTTTTCTTGTTGTGGCTTCTGTTTTTGTTGTGGTTGAAGCAAGAGTGGAAAAAGAAGTGTCTAGTTGTAATGAGACTAAAGAGGTTATTGAGTCTGATGATTTGATGAAGAAAGTCTTGAATTTCTTATGGCAAGAGGGTAAATTGGGTTATACTCATGTTTGGCCAGTAAGTGAATATTGAATTTTGAGTTTATTTCAATTAGTTGAGATATTGAACCCTTTGCATACTCTCATTCTTGTGGTTGCAATTTTTGTGTTTGAATGGCATTGTTAACAATGTGTACGGAATTTTGTTACCAGGAAATGAAATTTGGGTGGAAAATTGTGTTGGGAACAATCATTGCATTCTTTGGTGCTGCATTTGGGAGTGTAGGAGGTGTTGGAGGAGGCGGCATTTTCGTCCCTATGCTCACTCTTATTATTGGGTTTGATGCAAAATCTTCAACTGCAATATCAAAATGTATGAAAAATCCAGCCCTTTTGTTGATCTTGTTTTTCCAGTTCTCACTGTCATTAAGCTCTTTAAATTCTTGAAGTGTGAAGCAAATTTTGTACTCAAATAGATGGCTTTTATTTTGTCTGTGGCATTCTTCTTTTAAATCCAATTCTGGTGAAATAAAAATGGAGATGATTATCTTGTAATTGCTATTTACAGCTGTGTTGAGACTCACGCATTTTTGTTGGTCCTGTCTGTCCAGTTATGATAACAGGTGCAGCAGGGGCAACAGTTTACTACAATTTGAAGCTGAGGCATCCTACACTTGATATGCCCATTATTGACTATGATTTGGCACTTTTGTTTCAACCAATGCTGGTTCTAGGCATTAGTATTGGAGTTGCTTTTAATGTAATTTTTGCGGACTGGATGATCACAGTTTTGCTGATTATTCTCTTCTTAGGTATCAGTTGTTGGAACTCTGATTCACTGCATTGTGTCTACTTGGAGAGCTTTTTGATTCACCCTTCTTTGAAAACTTTTCTGACTAATCTCAATGATCTGCAGGCACTTCAACTAGGGCATTCTTCAAAGGCATAGAAACATGGAAAAAAGAAACCATAATGAAAAAGGTAGCTTGATGTTTCTACCATTCTTAAGGATCACTTAGTTATCAGCTCAATCTCCTAATAATTTCATACATTTTCAGGAAGCTGCTAGGTTGATGGAATCAAATGGTGAGTTTGTATATGATCTCCTTTTCCTTTACATCTATTTCTTTATCCTTTTTTCAATATGTTGAGATCCACAATGTGCAATCTTAGATGTCCTATACATTTCTGTGGTAACTTATTTTCTCTTTAATCAGATAACAACAACAACGATGTGGCATACACACCCCTACCCGGAAGCCCCACTGATGGAGCACACACACCTCCTAAGAAAACCAGAAAAGAAGAGGTATAATACGCCTATACAATCTGCATTTCCATATTCTACTATTAATGGATTCGGGAGTGACTTCTGTGACCTCCCCAGGTCTCTGTTATTGAGAACGTTCGCTGGAAGGAACTTGGACTGCTTGTTGGTGTCTGGGCTATAATCCTTGCGCTGCAGATTGCTAAGGTTTTGTCATTGGCATGCCTCATCGTTTTTAAGATGACTGTCTTTCATTTCTTTCATGCATTGATAAGAATCCTACTCGTTGTGGAAACAGAATTACACAACTACCTGTTCAGCGTTATATTGGGCACTAGATTTATTGCAGGTACTGTCTCTATGATACTTGGTAAACAAAGAACTAAGTCATTTTCCGGTATTTTTTTAACTTCTGGTTTGAAAGCACCATGAATTATTATGTACATGGTCATTCAGATCCCAGTGGCTGGCGGAGTAACTTCATATGAGGCAGTTAGCCTATACAAAGGACGAAGAAGGATCCAATCCAGGGGAGAAGCAGGCACTAACTGGCGAGTACATCAGCTGATTCTTTATAGCTGCGTGGGTATATTGGCTGGCATTGTTGGTGGACTGCTCGGTCTTGGGGGAGGATTTATTTTAGGTCCTCTCTTCCTGGAATTGGGAATCCCTCCTCAGGTGCATAAAAACTTAACCTGAGTTTCTGAGGCCATTGTTAAATTTACAACTACAGGCATCCATGCCGACTGATTTTTTGAGAACTTTCATTCAGGTATCAAGTGCCACTGCAACCTTTTCCATGACATTTTCTGCATCAATGTCAGTCATCGAATATTACCTTCTAAAACGTTTTCCAGTTCCTTATGGTACTACCACACAACTTGGCTCAAACAACCAGTAAAGAGTTTTTTATCTCATTCAAATTTCAAAGAAATTATTCATTGTCGTCAAATTATCATGCAGCTCTCTACTTTGTGGCGGTTAGCACTGTTGCTTCCCTTGTAGGGCAACATGTGGTGAGAAAGATCGTCAATATATTAGGGAGAGCTTCCATAATCATCTTCATTTTGGCCTTCACAATTTTTGTCAGTGCGATATCACTAGGTATGTATCTGTCAATTCTACAACCGCCTATACCCCACTGCTTCTCATAAATCGAGTCTCTCAAAGAATGTTCCATAAATCATAGAATGAAAATTAGAATTTGTTTCGTTTTCTGAGTTTTGACCTTTTATTTCTTTTCCAACAGGTGGGGTGGGCATAGCAGATATGATCAAAGCGATTGAGGAGAAAGACTACATGGGATTTGAAGACATTTGTACTTATGATGCCTAGTCTGAATTTTCTGAACTTTCTAAATGCAAAAATGCTGTGTAGCTTATTTTCTCTGAGCTACAACATTTTATTTTTTCTACAAAATTTTTCATCCACCAAGTGAAAATTGATAATCACATTATCAAAAAGTCACATTCTAGTTCTAACAATAATTGTTAGTATGAAGACTAGTTGGAAAATCGTAAAATAAATTAACATTAGCTTTTATCTTTATTTTTTGTTTTTTTTATGTTATTATTATTATTTTTTTATTTTTTATCTCTTATCATGTTTTATCTTTATCTCTAGTTGAAATGATTTATCAGAAATTTTATTTTATTTTGTATGTAAATATATGATTTTAAATGAAATAAAATAACTTAAATCCAAAATTCTTTCTAATTAGTTGGTTTTATAGGATTTGTGATTTGAGTGAAAATTGAAAATACTCTATTTATTTTAAACCATAATTTAAAATGACATCAAACAATGTTTTGTTGATAGCCCCACAAGCTTTTGGTGGTGAATGTTATGACATTTAATAAATAAAGATGCAAAGGTACCTAGAAGCACTAGATCTTTGGGAAGTTATAGTTGAAGACAACTCAATAGCTACACTTCCTAGGGATCCTACTATGACACAAATAAATATTTATATTGAAGAAAAAACCAAAAGGTATAAAATAATGACTCTACTCTAGAATTCAGTAATTGACTCAGTGTTTACAAGAATCAAGACTTGTTGGGACAAACTCAAGTTGGAGTATCAAGTTAGTGACAAAGTTAGACAAATGCAAAAAATGCAAACATACCTAGAAGCATTGGATCTTTGGGAAGTTATAGTTGAAGACAACCCAATAGCTTCACTTTCTAGAGATCCTATTATAGCAAAATAAAAGTTTATACTGAAGAAAAAACTAAAAGGTATAAAGTTATGACTCAACTCTAGAATTTAGTAATTGACTCAGTGTTTACAAGAATCAATACTTGTTGGGACAAACTCAAGTTAGAGTATCAAGTTAGTGACAGAGTTAGACAAATGCAAGTTGGAGTATCAAGTTAGTGACAGAGTTAGACAAATGCAAGTTCTAAACTTGAAAAGAGACTTTGAGTCTTTACACATGAAAGAAGATGAAATTATCTTTAAATATTCTGATAGAATTAACTTGATTGTTAATCAAATCAGATTACTTGATGAAGAATTTTCTGATAAAAAAATTATGGAAAAAGTTCTTGTGACACTTCTAGAAAGGTTTGAGTCCAAAATCTTCTTTCAAGAAGATTTCGAGGACCTTTCTCAAATATTACTTGTTGAATTGATGAAACCTCTTCAGGCACAAGAGTAAAGAAGAGCCATAAGGCAAGATAAAGTCATTGAAGGTGCATTTCATGCACAAAACCATAAAAGATCACATAAAAAAAATACTCATGTTGCAAATCTGTGCAAGTTCAAAACTGCAAACTCGCAAACTCAACTAGCACAGACAATTGAGTTAGAGACTTAGGAGGAGCAACTCTTTATTGCCTCGTGTGTTCATAGCATGGATTCTAGCAATGCTTGGCTCATTGACAGTGGATACACATTACACATGACATATAATGCAACAATATTAAAAAATCTTGACAAAAGCTTCAAATCCTTAGTGAAAATTGGACATGGAGATTCCCTGGACATAAAAAGCAAAAGTACAATTGAAGTAAAGACTTTTGTAGGTATCAAAGTTATTGTAGATATGTTATATGTACCTAAACTCGGTCAAAATTTGCTATATTGGGTAACTATTGGAGAATGAATATTTTCTTGAATTTAAAAACAATCATTGCACTATTTTTTTTATACTGATAGACCTAAATTAGTTCATGTAAAAATAAAGAAAAAAAGTTTTGTTATGCAATGGAATGAGGTTGAAACTTATGCAAGTACTGTGAACTTAGGTGATACATTTAAAAATATAAGTAATGAATATGTGAAATTGATGATATATTCTAACAATGATTGGAGAGGTATTGCTTCTGGTTGTTAATAAAAATATTCAACTAAATTCAACTGTGATAATATTTATACAATATCAATATCAAAGAATCAGGTGTTTCATAACAAAACAAAACACATTAAAATCAAATTTTATTTCATTTGAGAATTTTAATATTATAATGAAGTGATTTTGGTTCATTGTTCATTTGAAGATCAGCTTGCAAATTTGCTTACAAAAACATTGTCCAAGGAAAGGTTTGAAATTCTCAAGACAAAAGATTGGTGTTAATCACAAAATTTTAAAAAGGAGTATTAAAAATTGACATTTTAGTTCCAACAATAATTTTTAGTATGAAGACCAGTAGAAAATCATGAAATAAATTAGCATTAGTTTTTATCTTTATCTTTTGTTATATTTTATTATTATATTTTGTTATATTTTATTTTTAACCTCTTTTTATATTTTATCTTTATCTTTGATTGAAATAATCTATCAGAGTTGATGACATTCATTATCTTTCAATTCTAAGTTTGTCTTTGTGTGTGCTTACGAACTTATCAAGTATAACCCCATGGCTCGAGTTGAATAACATCACATACCCATAGCTTGATTTTGAGCTTGACCTAAAATTGCTCATTTTGAGCTTGAATGAAATGAGCTAAAATTTAAGCTTAGACACGTTAAGGGGTCAGATTGACCCATAGGCTAGCCTGACCCAATTCATGAAAAAAAAAAAAAAAAAAAACATGGTTTGCACAAGCATGACTCATAATTTCGTAGATTGTGTTGGAGCCTGTAGACCGAGTGGGCCTTGTGGAAGCCAATAAGTAATGTTCGCAAGTTAGCAATCATGACTTACGAAATATAAATAAATTAATAATTAACAAAATTTAAAAAATAAAAATTTATATAATACGACGAGTGAGCCCACTACAAACCTATAAGAACACGTTCTAAAGACTTTATGTCTATTTAAAGCCTTGCTATTTTAATAAATTTTAGTTTAGTATGATCTATGAACCGAATGAATTGTGTCAAATATAGCTTAACAAGACTCCACCCAACCCACGAATGTCTCTAATTAGATTCAAGTTAACTCAATTTAAATTCACTTTTAAAATTAGTGGAGTCAGACTTTGATGGTTTTTGAAACCTAAGATATTGATTTGTTACTTAAACGTGGTTAGGGTTGGAAGGGTGAGTTGGCTTTAAGGGGAAAATGAAGTCAACCTAAAAGATTTTGAAAATTCCTATTGATATGTAAATATATAACATCATGATATAAATTGTCAAGTTCAGTTTATTTCTTTATTTTACATCCCGAAAGCATATTGTGAACTTAACATTTTAATGCATGCAAAAGCATAGCACAATTCAACAGTTGCAAAAAAATGGACCAAAACTAAACTCCATAATCCTGTCAAGGGAACAAAAACTTCAAGCATACATTTCTATACATTATTTTCATGATCTTACAGACAACCATGAACAAGTACATTATACCTTCACCACTCGAATTTGACTACATTATCTTGCAATATATAACAGAAGAAAGATTCCGTTTTCCTGGGAAGTTGAAGAGATCGTTAACTGGGCAAATGAACCTGAATTTTCACTCATATATGCAAGAATCCTTCTTGAACTTTATGCGTTTGGCACTGAGGATGTCAATGGCCAAAGGGCAGGAGATTCGCCTTTTATGTGTGGTCTTCACCAACTTACCCAATACTTCCCCTCTTGACTTGATTCCAAACTTCAATGTCAATGGAACTTCGCCCCCAGTTTGAGAATTAACAGCTAGACTTGATCCAGCCCCATAGAGTGGAACCTTGTTTCCTTGCAAGTTCACGGACAGAGTCTGATGACTCTTTCTGGGTTGATAATATTTCTTCAACTGCAATCAAATGGCAACATTTTAAGTTTGCTAAAACAAATATAGACGTATTAGTCTACAAAGCAAACCTTTCAACTTGCTCGAAGCTCATGAATGCATTAAATTGAAGGGTGTGTTAGCGGATTAGTCTCACCTGACCAGTTGCAACAGTAATCTCCGAATAGACGAGATCGATAGGTGTGCAGCTGACATGAATGCCGAATAATTTAGCAGGGTTGTATACATTTATCTTCAATGTGCCATTTACTGTCAGCATTTTTGTTGGAACTCCTGTAGAGTCCGAACCCTCACCAACATAAAAGTTGTCCACCGACAAGCTCTGCAAGGACCACATTTTCTTTAGCGAAACATAAAATCCAAACTTCATATCAGATTCACTACAAAAAAATGGAGTCAATTTCTCCAATTTTCATAGTCTCATATGTCCATCAGCAGAACATGCATTCTTCCTGGCAGATTCAATGCCTTCCATTTGAAAATTTCCCCCCTTTTAATGAACATAAATCTCTAAAAGCCCCCTTTAATCTTTCTACCTTAAAAAAGAAGAAGCCACATTGGCTGCAGAGAATGAAATTTTAATCTGGAAAGCCAAGAAGGATGATCAGAATTCCTTCACCAAGGCTACCCAATTCCCAGGCAAAATATTTAACGATGAAAATGATTCAAAACTAACATAACCCTTTAAAATCCAATCGGAATAGCAAGGGTATATGCACTCAGAAACTCTTCAGGAAGCCTACAAAAGCTCTAATTTCTGACAGCTGCTTTTATGATGATCCTATCCCTGTTCACAATGCTTATTCAATTATTTAAATGCGCTGACTAAAACATGTTTAATATGTTCACATAAAGGAAAAAAGTTACCCAAAAAACTAGGAAGGAGCAAAATCGACATACCTTGACAGTAATTTTAGCCTTGTAAGGTCTACTGGCGCCCCAAGTGATTAAACAAAACAGGGTAAACAAAACAACAAAACTCAAAAGAGCCATCAGGGCTTGAAACCTTCGAGTAAAGGCCTTATCTTCAAACTCATCATATTGCCCCTCCTCCAATATGACATCACACTCAGGCCACCCTTTACCATTTTTTTTCCGAGTCCCTTTTCTCCAGGAAGAAGACCTGAAAATCCCTGAAAACCTACTGACTGAAGAGTTCCTCGAATGGCGACCAAAAGATGGATGTGAAGGGGACTCCATTGGACTCGGCTGCATGGAGGAAGCCTTGTCTCCATCATGAGAATCCCTGGATGGACTCTGCACATAATAAGCTGAACGTTTTGGTGATCTTGACGGCGATGAAGGAGCTAAACTTGTAATATCCGATTCAGATTTTGTTGAAAGCATCATTAGCAAAGCTTATGCTATTGTGAACTAGTTTGAAGAAAGAAGCAAACCCTGAAACTAGAATTGAGTGCTGCAAAGAACGAAGGCGAAGTGAGAATAACGGCAGTGCATGGTAAGGTTTTTGTGGAGACCAGAGTGGTTAACAGATAATATTTACAAGGCTTGGAGACCCAACCAAAAACCAAACCTTAGGTAAGGACCTTAGTGTCGGTAGCATTTTCCTGACATATGACATGAAAGTGGTTCCAACTTTGTTTTGTTTTTTAATTTTATTTATTTCATTCTTCTGATGAGTCACGAAATGTTCAAAATTCTTTTCAAGTTGTAAAACCCTTTGACTATTTAGCAATGTTAAATGATGTTAAGAAGACAATTTCAACCATACAAAGATTTATATAGAAAAATCCATATATATATATATATATATATATATATATATTATTGTTCTATTTATATTTAAGATAAGATAGTTTCAAAGAGATTAATTAATTAAGTGATACACTCAGATATTTGATTAATAGGAAACATGATATATTCAACATAAAATTTCATTTCAATGGAATTTATCATGTTTTTTCTTTTTTAATGAATTTAGATGTTTAAATTTACAAGTTTAGTTTTTAATCATTGAATCAAGATTATCATTGGCTTAGAGCGGCAATAATGATAAGGGCATTTTATTTGGTGGGTGGGGTTTTGACAAACTACCTAACTTACCTTGCGCTTATATATATATACACACACACACACACACACATTAATTCTACCATAGTTGAGTAATTTTATACATAAAAACAAATCATGTAAATTTATTTATATAATTTAATATAATATTATATAATTAGTTAATTTTTTTTTAGAAAAAATTATATTATCCAATAATATATACTATCAGATTTGTTTATACACATATCTCTGTTTATGACAATTTGGGTATGTATATATATATATATAATTGTCTTGTAGGAGGTAATAATGTTAGGTTTTGTAACTTATTGAAAAGACTCATGAACCACCCAATTTTTTTTAGTGCTTTTATGACCTACTCACATATTCTAATGCTTCATGGCCCTCGTTTTGTGTAAACATTCAAAACCAAAATTACATCATATATTTTTAATATACATTTATGTAAATAACTTTGGTAGGTTGCACAAAATTATTGAAAATTGAATTAAATCTGTGCCAATAATTAAAAATATTGAAATAATTATTTTTGTGATATATTTGTTATAATTAATGGGCCCAAAGATTATTTTCCACCTAAGGTTTTATAAAATGATAAATTCTAACTTGTTAAGTTTGAAAAAAATTAAATTATCATTTATTTATTTAAAATTAATATTAATTTTAACAGTTAAAAGATATTTATATTATTTATGACAAAGATATATTTAAAGTATAAATGTTATTTTTTTAAATTTATTAAAATAAAATAAATAATTCTTTTAAAATTATCATATTCACTTATATATTTTAAAAATATATTATAACTTCAATAATTTATACTATAATATCTATATTTCTAATTTGGTGTGTTTTTTGGAATGTAATTATTATTTTTAAAATTATTGAGATATATATTTAAATTTAAAAAAAATTTAAAAATTATAGTTTAACCCAAACATATAATTAAGTATCATTAATACTCCCGTATGTATTTATATTAATAAATTTTTTTGATTATTTTTAGTTGTAATTAATATAAATTAAAGTAAAAATACATATAACAAAATTCAAGGGATAGAATGTTACTTAGTTTGAAAGTATTATTGTCTTTTCAACAATTTGATAAAAAATTTAACAAATTTTATAGATAAAGGGAATTAGAACAAATAATTTGTCATTTTAACGTACATTGAGTTTGAATAAATCTTTTGCCTTAATTAATAATAACAAAAAGTATAACCTTTGTACAAATTTCAAGTTCACAATCCCTTGAATATGAAAATATATATATATATAAATGTATATAAAATGTAAAATCTATACTAAGTTAATGGTATTAAATGGGCTAATCCAATGTTTTCAATGTGTATTAAATTTTATTCATTTACAATGTAGTTTGCATGGTGGTTGCATGCTTCAACCACTACCGACTACTTGATAAAGATTACAAATCAACATATTTTCATCCAATTTCTTAAGTATTATAAGCGATAAAATGTAAGTTTCAAGAGGCTAGTCTTCCAATTTGTGTCCTCTTCTGTTCAACACTGTTGAAATTTCAAGTCTTTGACGCTGCTGTCTGTTCTGCATCGAATTCACAGGTAAGCCTCTGTTTATGATTTTTCTCCTTATTGGTTAACCTGTTTAATTCTATCAAATTGCTGTCAATCTTGCATTATAATTCATCAAAAGAGGTTGGCTTAAAAATTTAGTGTGATATATTATTTTAGTCTTTGAATATGAATATTGCAGATTCGAAGATAATGGTAAAGAAAGTAGATCGAATTTCGGGGTTGCCACCTTTTATAATTCATCACATTATGTCCAACCTTTCATCAAAAGAGGTTGCTCAAATTAGTATATTGTCTAAGGGATGGAATCAGTTACAGATATCTTTCCCTATCTTTGATTTTGATCAATCAGATTTCCTCTCAGAAGATGAGAGTGATCAAATTACATCAGTGTTTGAAGAGAAAAGATTGACAGTCCATGAACGTTTGAAAGAATTTATGGGATTTATTGATGCTTCCCTGCTTCGGTTCTGCGAGCTCAAGTTTTGTATGCACAAATTTAGGCTTTTCATAAGCATTCTTGATGTTGAAGAATCGGCTCCTTATATTGATAAATGGATAGGATTGGCCGCAGAGAAAGAGGTTAAAGTGTTCGATTTGGAATTCTTAACAGATAGTGATGCACCATTCACTTTGCCTCAAACAATCTTCTCTGCTAAATCAGTGACTCTTCTGAATTTAGTTAGATGTAAGTTGGAGAATATATCAGATATTATCAGGTTCAATTCTCTTAGAAAGCTAAGTTTGGACAAGGTTTTTATAAATGAAGAGATGGTGCAGAAGCTTAGCAGTGAATGCCCTCTCCTTGAAGAAATGTTTCTTTCGGAATGTTGGGGTTTCAAGCGATTATGTGTTTCTAAAGCTCTCAAACTGAAGATACTGTCCATCGGATCAGATGAGCTAGAAAGTGTTGCAGCTGTTGCTCCAAATCTTCAAGAGTTGGTCCTTGAATTTAGTGAAGAAATAAAACCCGGAGTGATTGACATTTTTGGGTGCTCACAGTTGAAAAGGTTAAAATTTATGGGCATTGCTCTTACAGACCAAGAGTTCCATCATTTTATCTCAAGCTTTCCCTTGCTGGAGGATCTGACCTTTGCATACTGCCATGACCTTGAAAGAATTAAGATTTCAAGTAATCAACTCAAGAGGTTTCGAGTTAGTAGCTGTGTCAATATCAAGGCACTTGACCTCGATACTCCAAATTTACATTCCTTTACTTATGAGTATAGTCCCATTCCCACTTCGCGAATAAATGCATCATGTCCATGGCAAGTTAAATGTTTATCTAAAGTTACGTTTGATATTCAGCGGTGCCTGAAACTGAGGGAATTTCTCAGCATATCCAATCAAATTGAAACTCTAAGGATATATGCAAGGCCAAATGTGGTATGTGTATAAATTCCATATAACTGATTGTTACACTTTCATTCACTCGTATTATATTCGTTTATTTCCTTTGCTTTTTAATTTTTCAGAGTTCTTTGAAGTTAGAGGAATTCAGGGAAAGTTTTCCAACACCCGCTCGTAATGTTGGGACTCTTGAGTTCTATACAAACATGCCACCATCAGAATACAGGAATTTGTTGGATGGTCTTCTCTGGATTTGTTATCCTAGGACCCTTTTTTTGCAAACAAATCCTTGCAAGGCCCAGCACAAATTATTTAAGGTTTGTATCGATATTTTTAGCAGCCATGAGATGATTTGTTGAGTAATTACAGCATCTTTAAGATGATATGCTTTTCCATTCCAGTATAAGATCAGAGATTGTACCCAATAGCCATTTAAGCCCAAGGAAAGTGCTTTATACTTACTAATTATTTGATATTTCCTGGAATTTCAGTCATTCTATAACGAACTGAAGGATAGGGATGTGAGCTGTTGCGATTCTCATGAGATCAAATGTTGGCGGCACTACTTAAAAGATATTAAGGTGGAAAGCATTAGGGGTCTGAAAGATAAGAAATTGATTGATGCTGACAGTTTGATGAAACTGCCGAGTACAGATAATTTGAATGATCTCTGGTCCATCCTTCCCTTCGGAGTTGTAAGGTTTCATCTTGATTGGTGTTTCCCAGTGAGCTCTGAGAAGGCATAAGATTTTTCTTTGCTTTTGATGTGATGATATTATCTTGGTGGAAGACAGGCTTAGAACTAAAGAGTGTGGGCAGTTTGAGATTAATGTAATTTTTATATATTAATCACTTAATCATAGATATAATCATCACTAATTATAGAATGTGTAGTTTTCAAATAGCCTTTTTTTTAAAATGTCACCGGATCGTAACTTCCGGTTAAAGCATTGAAGTTTAAGTGACTAAGCATTTTCCCAATGATTTTTCTTGGACAACATCCAAAAACAGCCTGGAAGAACATTAAGTAAAACGAAAAATCTGTTGAAGTGGAGGCAACCTCCTACTCAAATTTTCGTGTCACAAAGGGTGACATGATCAGTGCGCATAAAATGAAGTCTCCAAAAGATATTGACGCCTCTTTTGAATAGCTTCAGAGATGGCCATTAAAAACTTAAGATGGGTGGAAGCTCCCTATGGCTGTGGTCACAATTTTCGATTGTTAAAAGCTATTGATTTTCTAGCTTGCATCAATTTCTAGTTCAAAGGGATTGGAGAAATCTGGTAAAGGCAACACTAGCGTGGAAGTCTTGGTGTACTTGAAAACAGGGAAGGTTGTTTCAGAGTCGGAGCTCCATGCAAAAGAATCTTTTTTTCAACGGGTTAGTTAAGGGCGTTGCAATAAAAGCATATGGATAAATAAATCATCACTAATACCCTACAAGATCCAAGAAACCTCGCAATTAGAAAACAGAACCAAGGTGTGGCCAATCAAGTATAGTTAGAGTCGAGAAACCTTGTATCCATAATGTGTTCTATGTTTTATTGCTACATAAGTATATGAGTGATCATTTCTGTGTTGAGCGAACAAAAGAGGTGGAGTTAGAGAAAATTTTGATTTATGAGGAGCGACTAGTACATATTCTAGACAAAAAGATGAAAATGTTTCACAATAATAATATTCCATTAGTTAAAGTCCTCTAAAGGAATTACAAGACAAAGGAAACTATTTGGAAGATGAATTAGCATTTGAAATATTATCATCTTAAGTTGTTTCAAATAAATTTTAAAGATAAAATTTAATAAGGAGGAAATTTAACACCCACAAGCACGGATGATATTATTTTAGTCTTTTGTGATACATTATTAACTTGATGATGATTAATTGTTTGAAATGTGAATCATTGTAGTTGGGTTTAAGTATAAAGGAAATAAAAATTGAACGTTGTTCCAAAACCTAGAAAACTCATTTCATATAGAGTTAAGTAGAATGACCTTAAAAAACTTTTATGATTGAAACTTCCTTTTCGAAGATAGAACACCCAATCCAATAGTTATCAAATGATTTCTAGGTCAAAATTTTATATGAATGAGCTCTAACTTACTGTATTTTCAATTCCCAACTAAATTCTAAAAATTCAAAGCTTAGATCACATAAATTCAACCTTTATCACCTTATATTAGATATTCAAGGCAGTTATTTGACAAAATGAGAAGGTAAATAGACACCTCTCGATATTATTTGACAAAATGAGGAGGTAAATAGGCACTTCTCGATGATTATATTTTATTGATGATATAATAATTGAGTGTGGTGTAATGTTATTGTGATATGAAGTATCTTGTTGCTTGGAATAATCCGGTTTGAATGTTTTGATTATGATTAATATGATCTTTAGTAGTATTGAATGATGAAAGCATTGAAAGATATGAAGAATTTGAAACTGTTGAGATATATAGATTGTTTGATAATAATATGTGATTATATATGATTAGTCATTAACAATGAAAAGTTAACTCAACCATTAGGTGAATTATAATTCTGTTTTACGTTTGATTTCATAAAAGTAGTCTAATAGAACAATAGATATGTAGGATAATCATGAAAGAATGCTCGTTCCAAGGATATAAATGATTGTTCCAAGAGTTTTTAGGTTGACGACATCACGATGGAGTACCAATTCTAAGGATTGAGATGATTGTTCCATATATGTAGACTAAATCACATTGAAATGTTCATTATAATCACAAAAAATTGGTCATTTCATATAAACATAGATGGTTTAAATCCTAGATGCAGGAACAATCATTCTAATGACTAGAATGCTCATTTCATTTAGTCATTCCAAAGGAGGAATACATATTCCCTTCATGAACACATTGGTAATAAGGTGAGTGGAAATCTCGTAGTTGTATGCAAATTTGTTAGTGTGTATTGTGGGCATGAAAAATGAGATTACATAATTATGTTAGCTTATATGACCAAGGTACCAAATTATTGTGTCAACCAAGTCTAATTAGTATAAACAAATACAATTTTAAAAAATGTTCTATAAAATGTTTTTCACGAATTTAAAAATATTTTACAACATGTATTATATCTCATATCATCACAGTTTGTGATAACAATTTATATTGTAGATGGCAAAGTTATGAGATAAGAGATGTAAAACTAAACAAGATGATTTAAAGCTTAAAAAAGAGAAGTAAAATGAACGTGCTTAGTGGTTGCCTAGGGTCTAAGTGTTTTAGCACATATTTTATATGTAATAGATAAACAGTAACCACGGAAGGCAGGTCAGCTGAGGAAGAGCAGGGAATAACATGCATGATATTTTAATTATTTATTATTGTTATTTTTTGCATTGAACCTTCAGACTTGTTGGTAAGTTCTTTTAGTATAAAAATATACTTGAATTATGAGCTATGTTTATTGTCTATGTGATGGTTATTTAGTAATGAAGTTATGTTGAAGTTTTATTTGTTTTGCAAATATTAAGCTTGAATATGTGCATGCGTGGAATTAAGAGTAAGTAGTGACACACTGTAACGGCCCCATAGCTCGTCCCTTGGGCCTCACTCTGCTGCTTCGGGCCTTGGCCCATTGCTAGTCGACTATGGCAAGGCCTCGGTCCACTTTCTGTCCATAGCAAGTACTGCCCCTCCCTCTGAGGATTTCATCGTCTTCCACACCACTCGAACGCATGCCTTAGGAGACTAAAGGCCGTCTGGGAGCATGGTGTGTAACACTCCACCCACACTCTATTTGAATGCATATTTACTTTGAAGGATAATTGTGTAGAGAAAAGTGTTATATGATATTTCAGTGAAAATTTGATAATAAAATTGTTAAAAGTTAGAGCGATATGATACAAGATCTTAGGGTTTACATAGGGTTAAGAATAGGGGCAAAATTATTATTATTTGAATTGATTGGTTAATATTTATGTAAACTAGAGAGTTGGCTAAACTCGTATATTATAACCTTATAAGCAAATTACACTTCAACCCATTGAACATCGATTTACCTAATGAATTAAATAATCTCTATCAAAATTCTATCTTAAATTCATATCAATCTTTAATAAAAACAATAAACAACTAAATGACATTATTATTATTATTTTTTTTTAAATTTAGATGAAATTCTTATTAGATTCCTTGATTTTTCAATAATATCAAGCTAGGAACGAAAACAAAATGGTACTTATATATATATATATATATATATATGCTTATTAGACATAGATTTACCTAATGGACTAAATAACATCTAACTATGAATTCTTTATATCTCTCAAAATTCTACTTTAAATTCATATAAATCTTTAATAAAAGCACTAAAAAACTAAATAACATAGTTACTTTTCAAAATTCAAATGAAATTCTTGTTAGATTCTCTGATTTTTCAATTAACATTTGCTAGAATTCTTGGTTAAAATAAGATTAAGCTGATGAAGGGTACTAGGGTTTGCAACAAGCTAGGGATGAAAACAAAATGGACATTTTTTGGTTTTCTTAGCTTTTATGCTAATGATCCCTGGTTAAAAATCATATATACCTAATATAATCTAATTTAATTTAATCAATTTCGCTTAATCTAATAAAAAAACTTCGTCTTTTTATTCAACTGAAAACGGCGCGTTTCGAAACTCCAAATCCTATATGAACTGCTAGGAATCGAAGTCTGATGACCTTAACAACTTACTGTCAGAAAACAGAAAACAATAAAAAATTTTATTTTCTTACAAATGGAGAAAATTGGTGTCCTGATGACCTGCCCAATGTCCACATATCTTGAACAAGAGCTCTCAAGTCGCTTCAATCTCCTCAAACTCTGGACTCAATCTTGCATATCCAAGTTCCTTCAACAAAACTCAAGTCACATAAAAGCAGTGGTGGGCGACACAAAATGTGGGGCGGATTCAGAACTTATAGAGTCACTGCCAAACTTGGAAATAGTAGCAAGTTACTGTGTGGGCCTGGACAAGATTGACTTGGACGCGTGTCGAAATAAGGGTGTTAGAGTTACCAATACTCCTGATGTTCTGACTGATGATGTGGCAGATTTGGCTGTTGGTTTGATTTTGGCAGTTCTGAGAAAGGTTTGTGTTGGGGATGAGTTTGTCAAGTCTGGAAAGTGGAAAAGTTGTGAGCTTGGATTGAGTTCTAAGGTTTGTGATGTGGGTTGCTTTTGTTTTGATCGTTGTTTGGTTCTTTTTGATTGGCTTCCGTGGTTGGATTGAAGAAAGTTGATTTGTTGTCTTACTTTAATGAATATATGCTTTCTTAAATAGATGCAATTTATATGCATTTGGTTAATGAGTCTGTTGATAATGTGACAGACTAGAAAAAATTCTTGTTTTATAGGCATTTATATCTTGTTATTAGCTCAATTTGATTAATATCACCACTGGTGTTCTTTTCTTGAGGGTTAGATAGCTTGAAGTTTTCAAATTTGTGAACCCCATCTTAGCAAATCTCAGAATCAAATCATTATGTTGGTTTTTTTAAGTCTTAGGGTTCAACCACGGAAATTTAGATCAAAGGGTGGGCAATTAGATCCTTTTTGGGCGATTTTAGCATTGATGGATGATTCTGAAGTATTATTAACAGGGCAGTGGTTTTGGCAGAGTGGTGAATTCTGCTCTGTTCGTGGTGTACTTTTGTCATCAAGTATATCTAAGTGAAAGGTATATGTATTATAGATGAAGGTCATGTTAGGTTTTTGCATGATAATTGTCATAACATAGAGAATTCTGAATTCTATGATTCAGTTTGTTTTTCCCTTAATTTGGTATGAAGTTCTTTTGATGTTTGTTTAACTCCCAAGTGTGTGGATGATAGATCTTGTCTTAGATAAGCTTACATAAAAATACATGCACAATCTTCTGGTCGCCATAGTCTATTTTTGAGGCTTTGAAGATTGAAAATAAGATGGTTTTCCTGTCCTGCCAGAGAAGATTCATAAAACACTGTTTACGGAATTCAAAGAACCACAGACCACAGAAATTATGTGAACAAGCCAATGTTGATGTACTCACAGAACATCACTTCTGTGTGATCTCTAAATGTGGAAGCATTTGCTTCTGTCTTCAAGTTTTGCAGTGTTTTGTTTTGTATTGGTCAGTGCTCTTTTTAGATGGTGGTGTGCATTGCCTATCTTTTATGTACCTGGATTTTTTTATGTGTATTTTCCTGTTCACAAATTAGTTTGATTCACTATATTTCTTTAAGAACTTTCATCTTGTTCTGTCTTCTGCTCTTTCAGTTCAGTGGTAAATCAGTTGGAATTGTTGGGTTGGGCAGGATTGGGTCAGCAATTGCAAAGAGAGCTACAGCTTTTGGCTGTCCTATCAGCTACCATTCTAGATCTCAGAAATCATGTACAAATTACAAATACTACTCAAATATCATCGACTTAGCGACCAATTGTCAAATTCTCATTGTGGCATGTTCTTTGACTGAAGAAACTCACCACATTGTCAATCGCAAAGTCATTGATGCATTAGGTCCAAATGGTATTATCATCAACATTGGAAGAGGTGCACATGTAGATGAACCTGAGCTCGTGTCTGCATTGCTTGAAGGACGATTGGCTGGAGCAGGTCTTGATGTGTTTGAAAATGAGCCTGAAGTTCCTGAACAATTGGTTGGACTTGATAATGTAGTTCTCTTGCCTCATGTAGGAAGCGACACTGAAGAAACCTGTAAGGCAATGGCAGACCTTGTGATTGGGAACTTGGTGGCACACTTTAGTAAAAAGCCCCTATTGACTCCAGTTATTTGATTGTATTAGCAGGTATGAAAGTCTAAATAGGGGCATGATAACTGGTTGTTGGCCTGTTATATTGCATTTGTTAGGTTTAGATGATAAACCTCCATCAATTATCAATTATTCAATTTTTGGACATGGATTGCTCTTTAATTAGTTACTTGGCCAGATTCATTGGAGAATGATTGGCAGAATATGTTGCAATGTGGTAGCACCAAATCAAGCCTTTCAAATCTTAAGAATACCATTATTGCAGTGCTATAGCTATTTGTTTAAGATTCGACTTTCAATTGGAGCAATGAGCAAACTATGACAATGCTGTCTAAACTCGGTAGCTCTTTCCCTTCTGGATTCACATTCTGGTTTTCTTCAGTTTTGTTTATCCAGTTCTTCATCGATGTATCACCTTCCCTCATAACAAAATGATTTGTTGCTCAACATGGGTAGCAAGGAATACAATTTATATTGAATGCCAATCCTAATTTAGAGTGATGAGAAATGCCATTGTTGTTATTCATTTCACAGTAAATTGTGTTGTGAGATACTTCTGCAAATGGTAGCCTAACATTGAACTCTGTTACTAAAAGCGTGCAAATATTACCCTCCACATTATCTTTTCAATTCACATCTCAACCCGGTTAAGACAATGAAGATAAGATGGAAAATGGAAAATGGAAAATTTACATGCTCATCAACGCCTTTCTGAAGGCTGGCTCCCATGGAAAATCCAACGAAAACCCGACTCCCTGTGTGTGCGCCTGTTGTTATGTTCTTCCCGTTCTTTAAACTGCCCCATCAAAGATACATCGAGAAATTACCAAAAGGACAGGAAATGGCAAAATAAAGAAAATTGCAATGTTTTTCTAAACCTCAGTTTGGGGCCTTTCTCTTCTCAATATTTCCCGGCAACCAAACACATTTGTCATCGGTGTGGAGAGGAGGGGGAAGAATAAGGGCCTTTGAAGATGAGAAACTTGAGAGACATTAATGTAAAATAGATGAAAGTCCCTTCAGAATGAGTGAAAAAACACCCAAACTTTGAACCCACCACGCATTGCCATCCTCCTCCATATATCTTGTCAAATTCCTTCCAAATTTTATTTAAAAAAAGAAGAAAAAGATTCAGATAAAGTGTTCAAAATTTATCCTTAAGAAAAAGCAAGCAAGAAAAAAAAAGAAACTTCGAATTTCACAAGCAACATAAAGTGGTTACCTTTTTGACATGGCCAGCAATGGATTTGTGTTCAGAGACATCGTAAAGATCAATAGCTTGAGAAGCAGAGCTCATGGCATGGATCTGCATCTTCGCAGACATATCAGTATCTTGAATCAAAGCTTTGCCTTCCAACATTTTCTCTTTTAATCTTTAAGACAAAAACGACCCAGTTGAGGTACAGTATTTAACTATCCATTATTGCTCTTATCTTCAAAGTTGTGGAACAAACAGATTTTTCAAATATCTGTATTGCTTTTCAAGTGTTATACTGCAAGGACTTTAAAAAGGAATCCCCCAGAAAACCTCCCCTTCTTCTTCCAAAAGTAGAGGAGTGAGTGATCAAATTGATGAATATTTAGACTTGGACTCGCACATACACCAAGTTTTTCTGACCTTGTCAATGTTACCTTGACATACCCTTCCCCCCTGTCTGTTTGTATCTTTCGTCTTCATCCTTGGATAAAGATTGTAATGTAAAGATAAAGCTGACAAGGCTCCAGATTAGTCAGGGGTGACTAGTACTTCACAACATTTGAGGATATGTCTTCCCCTTTATTAACTCATTATGAGGATATTTTTTTTTCAGGCCAAACGACATACTCCACACAAAGTTTTCGTTAGAGACAATCTATTAGTTTTTTAAATCTCAAACATTTATCTTTAATTAAAATTAATGATAAAATTTAATAATTAATAATTAAAAAAATATTTTTATTATAAAAATAAAAAATAAAAAAATGATGTAACTAATAAAAATATAAAACATTATTAAAATATTAAAAAATTTTAAAAAATTTTAAAATATATTAAAATTTTTTTAAAAAATAAAAACAATCACTATCAATAATGAAACAAAGTGGTCGAAAATAATCATCAAGTTCTACGAGTGGCCAAATTTGGCTATCATATTTAGTGGATGTAGCCAAATTGATTGTTTTTTATTTTAGAAAAAGTGATCAGATTTAATTATTTTCACAAAAAAATGTAATTAAAAATTATCAAAAATAATTGGTATTTGTTTTCATCGATCGTTTTTAGTTATGGTTATTGGCAAAGGTGGTCAGATTTGACCGGTTTTATCAAATAAAACGATCAAATCTTGTCACCCTTGGAATTAGATAGTTGTATATGACGATCTAATTATATTATTGGAGACCATAATTGTTGAGACAATAACTACCTTTTTAATTTTTTAAAATTTAAATATTGTTAAAAAAATTTTAAACTTTTTATATTTAAATGTTATTTTTATATTTTTATTATAAATTTTTATTTTTTTATTAAATTTATTTTAGTTATTTTATTAAAAATATTAATAAAATTAAATAAAAAATATTAAAATGATAGATGTTTGGGTTTTTAAAAATTAAGAAGTAACACTGTCGTCTAGTGAAACCTTGGGTGGGAATAAGTCTTTGGCCTATTTTTTTATTATTAGATTTATCTCTTCTTCTGGGTTGCTAAATACTAGAAATTAAATTATATATAAAAAAAGGGAAAAAAGAATGTGTATGAATAATATTTTTGGTTGGAGACACATAAAATCAAGTAGATGCTGACTTTCAATCTAAGAACATAAAAAATCATGTTTTATTTTGTTGAGTATTTCATTCCCTGGATTATCAGAAATTCTAATCCAGTAAAGTTTCCATCCTAATAAAAATATCTATTAGATATTTTCCTTTGGTGAAATATTTTAATGAGATTTTAAAAAAAAGAAAAAATGAGGTGCTTTCATCTCATTATCTGAAAGGAAAATTAATGCAATTGTGCAAGACTAAAGTCTATCATGTAGGACCCTTTCATATAGTGTGATGTGTGGGAGCTAAATATCTTACTTTTAATTTTAATTATTTTCTGACATGGATAAAATAATATTTAAATAAAATTATTAACATAAATGTTGTGTTTGATCAAGTTTTAGTGGCAATATTATGCTTACAATAATTAGTATTATATCAATATTTATAAGAGTAAATTACATTTGCCTCCAGGGTTTGACCTAAAAAGCAATTTTTATTGTAACATATTATAATGACATTTTTTTGTATAAAAGCAATCATCGTTAATGAAAATAAATTTATTGTCAAAAAGTAAAATCACTATTTTATTTTTATTATTTTTTTGAAATTTTATTTAATTATAAAATAATAAAAATTAAAAATATTTAAATATTTAAATTACATAAAAAATTCCTTTATTTTTTCATTCTTATCGATAATTTCACTCTCTTTCTCTTTTAAGTTGTCATTAATGACAACTCATATTATGACAAAAAAAAGTAATAGGGCTAACAACAATGAGATCAGAGTTGATAAAAGAGGGACATCGATAACTAGAGTTTTCAAAATGTTATAAAAATAATTTGTAAAATTTTAAACATTTGTAAGGGTTAAATCGTCATGTTTAAAATATTTACATTTAATATGCAAAAAGTATTTTTTTTTATTTTTTAAAAATATTATTTTACATTTACATCATTGGTGTTTTTTTTTTTAAATAGAGTTTGATTTTGAATGAAAAAATATTATTTATAGCATTTAGGTAGTGTTTTTACAGCAAACCTTGTGGTGGGAAAATGTAATTTACTCTACATAATATGTCTAATGTATCAAAAAAACAAAAGAAAATGATCTACATTTAAAAATAAAAAAAAGAAAGAAAGAAAGAAAGAAGAAGAAAAGGATAAAGATGATGAAGTAAAGAAAAAGAAAAAGGACTATAAGAATCAAAGGCATTTGTAACAATTAGTATATTTAGGTTTAGAAGTATAAGAAACCCAAACAAGAAATATTAACAAATTCTTCTTCTTTAATTATAAAATTGTCAACTCCAATTAATCTAAATTTGTTTTGTTTATTTTGTGTTAGCAAATTTTAAGCTTTGGACAAAAAAGGAAAAATAAGTGAAATAAAGTAATTTATTACCAATATATCATCATCTAGAATATGATATTTAGAGTTAATTAGAAGTTTTGTTCTTATCCCCTAATACAAATTCATGCCATCTATATTATAAAATTTATCTTTAAACTCTATCTAATATGAAAAATACCTTATTGGGCTCAAATAACATGTTAATAAATATTTAAAGCTCTTAATCAGAGTACTAGAAATCTTAATCCCCATATGGAGATTCTCAAGTCAAGGAAATTTTGAGAAAAGTTCATAAAACATTTGATTTCTGCAATCCTAATAAATAATCATTTTGGCTGTCCAAACTCCTGTAAACTCTTTTTGTTGGGAGTCCTGACTTATGCTTCACTTGGTTTTGAAGTAAATTCATGGGGGCTGACTTCTAGCCATCCGATTCTTATGTAGCAAACATTTGTAAAATTTTCCAAATAGTATAAAGACAAGAAAATCATATTACCAAAGTTGTTGACACAGCATAAACAGCAAGCAGATTAGGCTGGCAAGTTTGCAACAATCAATCAAAGCGCAGAGCCTTTCAAGTTTCCAATAACAAGGTCAGGCATGGCCTTGCAAGTTTCCATTGTACCACTTCCTACATGGGGCGATGACACCTTAAAGCTCTTCAGGGAGTTGAGAGTCCTGTGCAAAAACATCAGTTCCAGCACCACCTAGCCTGCTTCAACTAGTGCTGGTGACACCAACTCAGGTTCATCTACCTGAAGGCCCCCATCAATGTTTATAGCAACACCCTTTTCACTTAATGAGTTGATGACTCCTCGATTGATGATGTGTCTTGGTTCTTTGGTTAAGGAGCAGGCAACAACTAAGATTTTTCAGTTTGATGCCAATTCTAGAACTTTGGGATAGTACTTGTAGTTTAAGCTTGCTTTCTCAGTCCCTAAGTAGTCAACTTACTTAAAACCTCCCATCTTGCAGCTCCCACTTCTAGCATATCTATGAGTCTGTCTGCAACATCTTCAGTAAGCACACAGAAGTGAATGTAACTTCCAACACTGTTTTCTTTAAACTTAACCAAATTAATCTTGTCCAATCCAGCACTGAAATTCTAAATGATCTTGAGTTTAGGCAAGGATTCCATCGATTTCGCATCCATCCAACCTATACGGCTACAGCTAACAGCTCTAATGGAGTTGCTCAGTTTCGATGAGTATTGATGAACTGGTTGGGTCTTCATACTGCTATAACTTGAACGCTTTGAACTGATAGTGGGAAGACCGTCAACTCACATATGTTGCGTTAGATTTTCTCTAGTATATCTATTATAAATGCTTCCGCATTAAGAGATCATACAGAAATCATGTTTTGTAAGTTCATCGGCATTTACTCATTTGCACAAATTCCATGCCTTACGGTATTTTAACTCCCTATAAAGTTTTTCATAGACAGGACAGCCCTCTTATTTTCAATCTATAAAGCCTTAATAACAAATTACAGCCACAAAAATCAATCTTATATGTACTTAAAATAAACATCAAATTAGGTATTCATGATTATCTATTATTATGTGATTGAATATTATTTTATCTTTAATTCAAAATCATTCAATTAAATATATATTCAATTTGATATTTATTTTAAATGCATATAGTTTTATTGTTTGATGTAAACTTGTATAAGACAGAATTTTTCATCCACCGACTTGCTAGTTAAACAAACATTGAAGATACTTCACACAAAAATGAAGGAAGAAAAAAGGGAATTATAGAATTCAGAGCTCTCTATGTTCTGAAAATGATCATGCATTACTCTTACATAAGCTTCCTTAATAGTCCATGTACCTTCTAATTAAGCTAAGGTAATAAAATTGATGACAAAAATAAACCACGAATTGGTTAATAATATCAAGTAATATTGCCAAATTTCTTTTCTTTTGCAGGGCTTATTGTCTTCTAATTCTAGCTAGAGTTTGTCATTTGCAGCAGCATTATGCAGGCCCGGGCGGTAAAAGGAAACGAAGTTTGTTCATGTACTTCGTTGTATTTAGAAGGCAACTTCAAGATAGCACATCAGTAACAAGGGCAACTTTTTTCCAATTAAAAGTTGGCTTCATGCTTTTGGAGTGCAATCAAACCACGACACTCTTTGGTTTGTATATGTCAATTTTCCTGTTCAATATGCAGCGATTTAGAGGCTGCATTAGATTGTCCCTAATATGGTATTATATTGATTCCAAGGATTACAGTTTTTTTTTTTTTTTTTTCATATGCATGATAATTTGAAGTGTAATGTAACTTGAACGCTTTGAAGCTATCCTCAAGCTCTTCTGCAAGTTAGGCTGACGTGGAAAGAACAGAACACAAATGTTGTCATCATCATTCATCATCAATGAATTTCATAATCAGCTAAACAATTTACACACAATTACCTGAAGAATGATGAGTGAGATATTAAATGCATCTCGTTCAAATAAAAGTTCAACACATGTTTTAGCATGTTCATGAAACAGATATCTTTAAACATAATGTGGAGCACATCAAGATGAAGCCACCAACAAGTACCTTCAAATTGGATCTTCATGAAACAATCAAACCACCGGAGTAATCAGTGGTTTGTTCAGAAAGTGAGCCTCCAAGTTTCCAAGTACAAGGTCAGCCATTTCCTTGCGGGTTTCCACTGTGCCACTTCCTACATGTGGCATAAGGACAACATTTTCAAGACCAAACAGCTCCTCTGGCACATGAGGCTCATGTTCAAAGACATCAAGCCCAGCCCCACCTAGACGACCTTCAACCAGTGCAGACACCAGCTCAGGTTCGTTCACATGGGGACCTCTCCCTATGTTGATCAGAACACCTTTTGGTCCCAATGCATCAATGACTTCACGATTGATTATATGACGGGTTTCTTCTGTTAATGGGCATGCAACAAACAGAATATGACAGTTGGAGGCCAACTCAACTACACTTGGATAGTATTTGTATTTCAAATCTGCTTTCTTTGTTCTAGAGTAGTAACTGATTGGGCAGCTAAATGCTTCAGCTCTCTTTGCAATAGCCATGCCAATTCTTCCCAACCCAATAATACCAACTGTTTTTCCAGTGAACTGGAATAAGGAACAATAATTTTCAATTAGAAACAAAAATCAGAGAAACAAATTTAGAAAATATAAAACGCATGGCTGAGTCATTAACCAAGAACAATCCATTGTAAAAGCATCAGTAATCATATAATAATGGAAGGCAAAATTACTAACAAAATATAAGAAATTGCACCAATACCATTAATATAAATCACACTAAGCAATCAGCATGTGATATGATGTGTACTGATAAAAGCTCTATGATTTCAGAACTCAACAGGTTACAGCTGAAGTTTGAGATTCATACATTTGTGAAAACAAAATCAGGCTTTGAGTGACACAGAAAAGCTGAGGAGATCTCATGGGGGAAGGAAATAATGACACAAAAGCAGAGGTGGTCTACTGAGAGGAACAGGTAAATTTTAGCTACAACTAAGAATATTAGTTCAGAACAAAGATTTTTAAATATAGTCTCACCTAACAGTTCCCTTCAACAATACAGTTGACATTACTTCATAATAGACACTCAAGATAAGTTAATGGGAGTACAAGACATTACCCACTTTTTTAGAAAAAAATAAAGCATTGAAGTGGAAAAAAAAAAATGGACTTACTTTTCTTCATTTTTTCAGTGAAAATAAACAAGAACGTGAAAAACACCAATTGACCATAACGGGACTTGGAAACAACCCATCCTTCATTAGGATTCTGAACAACAGAGTATCACACCTAATATATGCAGAACTGAGACAATGTGACTCTTTCTAGATAAACTAAACACATATCATACCTATTGGCTGCCAAAAAGCCAGATAAGTAGAGACATAAAGGCAGGTAAAAGTGAGTCCTAGTTAACTTTTTATATCCTAATCAAAACTGTGACAAAATTAAAATACCGCTAAGTTTCTTCTTGCATGAACCGACATCATACTTGCAAAGAATTTTCTATTAACCTCAATAGAAAACTTCTCTTCTAGACTTCTGTATCTTAACTAACACATACAACACATTAGCTGACTAAAAAGTACCCAATGAGTTAAAACGTTTATGCAGTCTAAATTAAGGAAACCAAGATATCACTAATCAGGTAATTATATAAAGGCAACACAAAAAAGCATCATATTGGTAAATGAAGCTATTTTCAACATCCAAAAGAAACATACTTAAATGCAGCCCTTTACAATTACTTATAAACAGACAAGAAAAAGAAATGCGCAATACGCTCTCAGCTTATGAGTTGTCATATACTATGCTATGAAACAAATTGCTTAATCTACATCAAACACCCACATATTGCCAAAGCACTCCAAAAATAGATGCTAATTCTCCTTATCAACAATGTTTTCAAACATAATTTATGAAAGGTAAATCACAGGCAATACATTGAAATGGTACAATCAGAAAAACTCCAAGAGCCACATACACGCTGAGAAAAGCACCATAAGTTACAGCATTTTGTCAGAATACATAATAATAAAGAATGGAGTTCATGCATCATGACAATTCAAATTGGACAACATTGAATAAATTTCTTTAAGAAAGCCTTAAAATCTATAACATCCCTAAAATTAGCTTAATAATAAATAATCTAATACCCAAGTCAAAGCAAATATATTGATTAACATTTTCTTGGTATAAATGTAAGCCCTGGAATTAGTTCTTCACTTTCCCAAATCATCATATTACCAATTGTCACTTTTACACCCAAATGTTACTTTCATAACGCATATCGCATATCTGCCTCTGCAGATTTCAACCCTCTGCAGCTCTGCCAATGAGAACAACAGAGAACGTACTGGCAGAGTATTAGAATTGAACTCTAGCTCAAACTGAAAAAAAAAATACCCAATGAAAACTATCTCCTCACCAGAAATATAATACAAAATCAACTTGTAAGCGGAAAAGAAAAGAAAAGAAAAGGCTAGAGAAGTTGTTTTGATCACCAGATTAGAACTTAAAATCAGATTCAACACCACTAATCTCTAGATAACCAACATCATGAATGCCCTTGAAAGAACTATACATTTTTTCCACATTTCAGTTCTTATACGGTCATCATTCATAAGATTATAATGGCTTTAGCATCAATTGAACTCGAAAAACACTAAAAATTAACAAAATTCCAAACTTCAAGAAATCTAACCCCAAGATAAATGCTAGTTGACAATTCAATACTAATCCATGAAAAGTAAATACCAAATTAACATTTAATCAAACAAAAAAAAAATCCAACTAACCTTAGTAGTCAACTTAAAATCTCCTGTTATCCACTTGCCTCTCCTCACATACCGATCACTCTCACACAACCTCCTCAACACAGCCAAAGTCAACCCAATTGCCAAATCCGCCACGTCATCAGTCAACACATCAGGAGTGTTGGTAACTCTTATACCCTTCTCTTTACACTTTCCCACGTCAACCTTGTCAAGCCCCACACTGAAATTCGCCACGATCTCAAGCTTCGGCAAAGCTTCTATCAATTTATCGTCGGCGCCCGCCGCGGCATATCCCACAATTGCACGGATGCTGTTCTTGTGCGAGTTCAGGAACTGGGTCTTGTCTGGATAGTTCCAGAACTTGAACAGGTTAAACCGCTTCTCAAGCTCCTGTTCCAAGTACGTGTTCATGGGAGACACCATCAGAACCCCGATTGACTCCATTGAATTGAAGAAAAGGAAGATGAACCCAGACGGTTGCTATTAATTTACCGAAGGAGGGTTCTGTGTCCAATATTTTTGGAAACTTTGGTTTCAGGCTGGTGGCCGTCCGCGTGGAACCAGAGGAATGAGCAGATAAAAACGTCGTCGTTCTTAAATTTCATATTTTCTTTATATTGAATTTAAATATGATATTGTTAAGATATGGATTTGATAGAAAACGATAAACATAAAAGCGTGGCCAAAAATATTAGTTAAACATCAAATTTACTAACAAAATTTAGTTTTGGAGTTACAATCGACAAATCCTAAAGTTTTAAAAGTTAATTATCCACTCTTTGCTTAAAATTAAAAAGATATTTTTATATTTTTGAATAAAAATTAAAATAATAAATAATAATATAATAATAATAAAAATTTAAAAAATAAAATAAATTTTATAAAAGTAGTCATCATAGCCAACAGCGTTATGGACATAACTAGATGACTATAAATGACCATGAAATTTTATTGATGATCAAATTTGGCTGTCAAATATCTAATAGAGGTGACCAGATTTGGTCGCCTCCGCCACTAAAATGGCCTAAAATAACCGATGTCAAATATACTGGTAGTTTCCAGCATTTTACAGTGGAAGAGACGACTAAATCTGACAATCTTTGTCATATTTTTAATGGTTAAAATCTGACAGTCAGATCTGATTGCCAATATAACCAAATAACTGTTTCTAATTATCTAGTTATGTTAACGTCAATCACCGTCGTTAGCGACACTGTCGGTAGTGATGGTTGTTTTTAAAAATTTTATTTTATTTCTTAAATTTTTATTATTTATATTAAATTTTATTTTAATATTATATATTTTATGAATAATATTTTAGTCTTTTCATAGAAAAATGGTAGGTATTTGGCTTTTTAAAAATTTATGAACGGAACTTTGTCATTTATGGAAACATTGGGTGGGAATTTGCTGCTTGGCCTTATTATTATTATTATTATTATTATTTAAGGATTTGAATGGTAAAGAGTTATAACCAAAAATAGCGTAAATGAAAATTTCAAACGATAATGCACATTGTATGCCACTAGAATCAAGTTCATGTATATGCAAGGAAGGGGATAACATTCGCTATGGCCCGTGAAAATGTAAGTCCATAATGTGAAGTACGATCGTATAGTATGAGACACATGTTTATACATCTAAAGTGGAGTGACATTCGTGTGCATGATTATACATGATCGTGTCAAGGGTCGCTTAAGTATTTTCAAAAAGTGCCATAAATCGGGACTATGGAAAACACACCATGACTACATGATCGTGATTAGATAAAGTCATGATCATGTGATCGCAAACAATACACACCTGTGTATTAGTTGGACACAACTGTGTGTTGAGAAGTGAAATCACCAAATTGTCTTAGCCTCCAGAAATTTGAGAGAAGTTAAATTTTAAAGGATATCTAAGAATTTAAATCGATTATTTAGAGGATGAAACAACATTGAGTGTTTAACTATATGAATGACGATATAAGTCAATCCAAGTTAGACTTAGGCTGAACCCAAAATGATAAACAATGATTAAAACTAATTATACAAATCTTTTTAGTCACAATTGTATGTAGAATTTGATTAAATATGATATATTAGTTATCAATTTAGTCTAGTTATGTGGAGAGTTGACTAGACATTTCTAGTTGGTTATAATTGTGTATGGAGTTAGTTAACATTATGACCCAACTGTGTGCAAAAATAACTAAAACACATTTGTATAAGAGTTAAACCATGTTGACATTGAGTAGTAGACATCTGGGATATCATATAAGTATTTCCACAGAGATTCAATATACATACACAAGCGTTCAAGATGTTAAGTGTTATACAAAAGAGCATTTGAGATGCCTAATTGTGAACTCCCGTTTAGCTATTGATTGAATTATTTACCTACTAAATGATTATTCAATTCTCCATCAATGCTAGAGGTGGTTGATAAATTACAATTTTCAATATAATATGTACGTTAACTATAATTGCTCTATGAGAACTTATGCCTTCAGGATTAGAGGTAACAATTGCATGCAAGATTTATTGCAAATTTTTCAATTAGTCAAAGGCACTCTAACTCAAAGTCTTTTTATTTCTGTCCACAAATTTAATCCTTAATGGTTGATAAAAACTCTAAATCAAGAATCATTATTACCATCAATGTTAACAGTGGTGTTACCATCTTCATATAGATTATGAACTTTAATGTTGGCCTCTCATAAGAGAATGATACTATTCTTGGGTTCATATTTATATGCTTTATAATTGATATTTGGATATGCTCTTCTCGATTTATGATAAACCACCACAAATAGAAAAACTAATTATGACATCTGTTTAATAAAAATGATGATACAATCAATATCATCATCAACTTTAATGTTAATAGACATCATGTTGAGAGTATTTTCAGGCTCTTCTGAAAATACGCATAGTATTATGTTAAGGGTCAATTTGAAGACCTACACTCAATAACTCTACAATTTCATTGTACATCACGTTTGTATTTATTCCCTTAACATAAGTCATGTTGGTTATTTTTTCGCCTTTTCCGTTATCGTTTACATGTGACCAAAACAATAATTGACATTTTAAGGGATTTTGTAATAACGATGTGGTTTACATTTACTAATTTATGTCAACAACAAATTCATATACCCTTTAACTTACAAAATCTTACACTTACACTTCTAAAACATCACAAAACCCTCTCTATATTTAAAACATCACAACTAGCCCCAATTTGATGTTTAGTGTGCCATTACAAAGCTAGACAATGTTTAGCTTTAATTTTTTGTAGATACACCCTAAAAATCTTATAAAAAAAATATTCATATATCCTTATATTTACCCCTCTAAATCGATGTTTAATGCTTCCATTATAAAGTTTAGCAGAAATGTTAATCTTCATGAGAATATAGAGCTTCGAAATTTTGCACCTACACCCCTGAAAATGCTATTGAAAAAAATCCTAGACTTCTGAAAATTCTTTAATCTTGTCAAAATCTTGATATAACAAGTATATTTCTAATAATACAATAATTCATATAATTAAAATAAAACAAACAAGTAAATATTAATTTGTTTATTTGAATTTGATAATCTTTCTTATTTGAATTTGTATTTTAATACCAGATTTTAGATATCAATTCCTGAGCTAAAAAAAATGATAGAGTTCAAAGATTTTAAGATCTCTATCCAAAAGTTATGGATGAATACAAGATTATATTTAATTGTATTATTTATTTAGTCATTAAGAAATGAGTTACTTTCAGACATACCTATCAAAATATGGCCATTTTAATTAATAATCCTGATTTGAAATCACTCAAAATCATGCCTAATCTCCAAGTGATTCTGTTAATTAAAACCAAAATTTTGCATCGGGATATTCATTGAATAACCAAAAATGACATTCTAAGATTTTGGATTCATACATAGAACAAATCCCAATAAACCCATTAATTTGTGTCCAGCCTGAATTTTTGGTTTCTTTGACTTCTAAATCAAACGACAACCATCCAATTTATCGCAAGTAATTCCTCGAAGTTGAATTGTTTGTTCTGTATCAACGACCTCATTGCTCTAAACATGCACCCCACGTTCTTCCGAGTCTCTTAAACAAATTAACAAAAACATTAATCAATTTGATTTTCTCATCCTCAACTTCTGTAGTTCCATTCTATGCAATAAGTTGCAGGAGGGTTTTGAGGTTACCTCACTTCTCTTGCTTTATTTTTTTTTTTCTTTTCTGGAGGTTGTGTCCTTCTCTTGTTGCCTTAAATTGCCAGCTTTTTTTTTTACCGGTTTTTTTCTTTTTTTCAGGTTTTACGCGTTCCTGTTCATTGTACAGAAACTGTGTTGAATATACATGGTTCGAGCGTTGGGACAAGAACAGGGAAATAGGTCTAGATTGTTTGGCTGTAAGGGGATGCTTGACAATTCTGGCAGACATTGCAGGAGTTCGAGCATTAAGAGTGCTAATAGATTGATTGATCCCGCTATGGAAGATGGGAGTTTGTTTAGGATTGCTTCAAAAGCTCGACAGGATCAACCTAATATTCCCAGGTCTCGCCGTTGGAGGGAAGACCCTATGGATTCATATCAAAATATGGAAAAACTCCAACAGGGTCAGTCCAATATCAAAATCTTAAACTACTAGCGAATACTTCCATATGAATAATTCATTTAACATGATTTTTTTTTGGTTGTTTAGATATGGAGCAAATGAAGGAAAGATTTGCTAAATTGCTTTTGGGTGAGGATATGTCTGGTGGAGGAAAGGGTGTTTCATCAGCTTTAGCATTGTCGAATGCCATTACGAACCTTGCAGCTTCTGCATTCAGTGAGCAAAACCGCCTGGAGCCCATGGCACCTGAAACAAAAGCTAGGTGGAGGAAAGAAATCGATTGGCTCTTATCGGTGACTGATCACATTGTTGAATTTGTTCCTTGTCAACAGAAATCTAAGGATGGCAGCAATATGGAGGTACCCATTTAATTATACATGATCTTAATATTCCTCAATTTCTTGAGATCAAATCTTGATATGAATCTTGTGTTGCTTGGTTTAAAAGATCATGGTGACGCGACAAAGAATTGATCTTCACATGAATATCCCTGCATTGCGCAAGCTTGATGCAATGCTTCTTGTAAGTAGATTCATTTGTCGTGCAGTTCGTTAAGGCTTATGCATATTCACTTCAGGGAATATCACATCAGGCAAAAAACCTATTTGATTTGCAGGATTGTTTGGACAATTTCAAGGGAAAAAATGAGTTCTATTATCTATCAAAAGACGCTCCAGACTCAGAAAAAGGAGGCACCAAAAGGAATGATGATAAATGGTGGCTGCCTACAGTTAAAGTTCCTGAAGGAGGCCTATCTGAATCAGCAAGAAATTTTCTACAGTTTCAAAAAGATTGTGTAAACCAAGTACTTAAAGCTGCCATGGCCATAAATTCTCAAGTTCTATCAGAAATGGAGATTCCTGAGAATTACATCGAATCATTGCCTAAGGTAAAAGTAAAACAGAACAAGCCTTTCTAAAATGTAGCATATGTTCATGGCTAAGTTCAATGCCTCACTACTTTCATGTGGTGCCTTTTTAGAATGGGAGGGCAAGTCTTGGAGACTCAGTCTATCGAAGTATTACGGTTGAATGCTTTAATCCTGATCAGTTCCTCTCCATGATGGACTTATCATCAGAACACAAAATCCTAGACCTCAAGAACAGAATTGAGGCTTCCATCGTGATTTGGAAGAGGAAGATGGTCCAAAAAGATGGAAAATCAGCTTGGGGTTCAGCTGTGAGCTTGGAGAAAAGAGAACTCTTTGAAGAGAGAGCAGAGACAATCTTAATCATCCTCAAACAAAGATTCCCGGGAATTCCTCAATCTGCACTAGACATTAGCAAAATTCAATACAACAAGGTAAAGAGACTAGTGTTGTTGCCGTTTAGAAAAATAATAGCTATGGGATGTTCATAGAGCTTTTTCACTGATTTGTTCCATGCATAACAGGATGTTGGGCAGGCAGTTCTGGAAAGTTATTCTAGAATACTTGAAACTTTGGCCTACACAGTCTTGTCTCGAATTGAAGATGTACTCTTTGCTGATTATGTCAGTAAAAATCCAACAGAAGCAAATGAGACGAGAAATCCTTTAATAGATAATGAAATGACAGGGACAGAATGTTTAATGGAACACAGCACTTCAAACGCAAAGATACAGACACTGTTCGATTTTATTGGTTGGGATGCAGAGCAAGGTGAGAACGAAGAAACGAAAGACTCAGAAGAGTCAGATGAACCTGTCAAAGAAGGTGAAGGAAAATTTGCACAGAAACTTGCGAAAATAGTAACTCAGAAGAGGGTTTCTTACCTTGAAAGCTTGAGCAGTCTAAGAAGTCCAACAGCACGCCACTGAGTAAATCATAGGAGGAGAATGTAGACCATCAAAAATAGAAAAACTGAAACCAGAAACAGAGAAAAGTGATGTAAATGGAAGCACAAGAAAGAGTGAGAAAGCCTGACCTTCAAATGTAAGTCTCAGGACTCCAAAGGGGAATTCCCACGAGTTGTGAACTTTTGATTATTTATACTCATCTTAATCTTTTGTAAATAAGGAAGAATGAGTCGAACTGTTGTTTTGAGATGTGAGGGGTTTATTTCCCCTTACACAGGGTCTCTTTTAGCAGATGTATCCCTACTGAAATATGCTTCAGTGACTGCTTTCTCCTTGGATTTCTCCAAGCTTGCTGCAAGCATCATGTGTGATTGCGTTTGAGATTTGCATGCTTTCTGTTTTTTTTTTTTCCTTTGATCATTTCTCTTGATATAATTAAAAGAATTTTCAGTAGCTGAACTTTTAGCACATAAGTCTCTTTTAGCTCATGTTTCTGGACTGTCAACATGTAGCAATAATATCCAGTTTAGAACTAGGCAAACTCAAAAGGTTGCCCATTTCTGGTATCAGAAAATGAAGTTTAAAAATTACATAGCCAAAACATTGGATAGATTTCAGAATTTCGATTCCATTATTCCCAGTACTTATACAAGACCATCAATTTTATGTCAGTAATTGAAAGATGATAAGACTAAGTGATAATCAAACACAGACTTTGTAGTTAAGGCACCGAAAATGAAGCAAATATTTTTGCATTGACAATAGAAGGGATCTAAAGCAGGATTTGGAGAAACCTACAAGTTTCCGATCAAAAGAAAATTCATACAACCGAAGTTTTTAAAAATGGGGATTAATCTCAAACTAATTTAGATCTTCCCACGTGGACCAAGCTTTGGTGGAAGTTGAGGACCCTTCTTGATTGGTAGAATGTCACCAGTGGCAGTTGAACTGAAGTATGCAAGGGTAGAACCACCTCCCAATATCAAGAACTTGAGTAATAAACCTCTCTTGGTGAATGGAGCCGCAAATGTCTCAAAGAACTTGCTCTGCAATTCCATATACACAAACAATCAAGAATTGTGTTACTGTAGCCCGAAATATTGAAGCGGGAGGTCTTGAGTTCGACTCTCAATGAAAGCATCTTAATTTTTTATATAGTCAAATTAATTTATGAATAATTGCATTATTCTTAATTTATTTATTTTGCAAACCTGAAGAGGGTTGTATGGAGATGGAGCATCTGAGCCATACAAATCCCACTGTCCGGTAGTGTTACCCAAATCCTCCAAGTCAAAGTACACACTCTTGTCACCATACTTAGCTACCACAGCACCAACTCTGCATGTTACCAAACTCAAACATTAGCTGAAATTTTTTCTGCCAATAAATTTTTCATGCAAATTGAATTGTAGAGTTCTAACCTGAAGTTTTTGAACCTTAAACTCTGACGAGCTGGCTTGACAGAGAGCTTGGTTCCGGCAAGGGAGCTGCCGCCAAGGCCCTTGATGGTGGTTGGTTGCACCGCAGCTATGGTTGCTAGAGATGCCATGACCTTCGTTTGGAGTTATGTTGCGTGCTTTGTGTTTCTGATTGAGGAGGTTGAGTTAGTAAACAAGTCCATGCATATTTGGGGTTTTGATATTTTACAAGGATCTCAGTAGGACACGTGGCGAAAAGGGTGTTCCTCTGAGAGATTTGGAATCCCATTTGTGTGGTGCCATTTGAAATAGAGCTGGATAAGCCTATCCATTTTTATGCCCTTCTGTGAATGACAATCTATAATTTGGTGCCGCAGGGAAATTACCATAAGGATACAGTAGTGACGTTTTCTAATTCAATCCATTTAGTGCTTCTTTGCTTAAATGGGTTAGGCTTGAGCTAAGATTCCTTAAAGTGAAACTGTAAAAAAAGCCCAAAATAGGCCCAAATGGTCCAGCTTCCTTACCTTGTATAAATATCCTAATCGCCCCCTCTCCAACCAAATTTTGTAATTTTGACAGCTTCAGAAACCCAGTAGTGAACCCGTTGCAGAAGTGTTGCGTGCTGTATCCAAATGCACTTACATAGGACTGTGTCATGGGGTCTGAAGCAATCTCAGAATCAATCTTCAGCAGCCCTCTTCCGCTGTGAATGTCAATGAAGTATTGCCTGTCAAACGAGAAGACTGTAGCATCATCCTGCGCAAATGACACATCGAATAATGTAATATTGCTGCAAATTGTTTGCAGCGTGACTGAGAAGGCTGGTGACCATGTGGGATCACTCGTTTGCCATAGCCTCTCCCTGAAGTTCCGGCAATGGCTTATCCATAAAAGATGAGATCCTGCAACCATGAAAAGGGCTTATACAGATTACGTTTCTTCGTCATGACAAACAATTTTCTTCTGCATAAACTTACCAGATAAACAGCTTCCCTTGCGGCCAACTGAATGATTTCAGCACAAGAGACTGTTTCGGACAGATTGCTTCAAGATAAATCTTTATCGCATTGACAGCATCCAGCTTCCGATTCCGAAGATGTTTCTGCAGTCAACCTATTTGAGCTTTCCAGAAGAACAGATACATCACAACCACAAATCAACATGAAAATGCAGACTCCAAGAACAGTAATGGTCCAACAAATTCTTGCTTATAACAAATGCAGACAATTACCTCAACTTGACAATCATGAAATGCCAGTCTCAAAATCGCAGCCACAGTAGAAAGATCATTCATCGTGCTTCTTCTCATCTTCTCTTTCACCAACTTCTCCGCATCAGGTCAGATCTTCTAATGGAAATGTAACTCAAGTTCACCATTCACATAAGCAAATAAGCAGAAAAAAAAATTATGAAAGAAGTGCCATTAACGACACTATACCCTATCACCATCCGTCAATATTGAAGTCTTGCAGACACAGAAGAATGCGAGAGAATTCTGATCATCTCATTTATTTTTATAGTGGTTTGACAGAGACTCGGTTTCGGGAATCTCATGACTGGTGTAGCCATGCATGTTACCGCAAAACCCGAACCATTTATATACTTCTTCATTTTCTTTTAGCACAAAGATTTGATGTTACGAGTGATCTGGCGATGGGAAATTAAACACACTTAGATTATTTAAATTTGTGTCTCTAATCAGTTTCTTAGGAATAAACAGATCATCATCGTCATGGCTTTCAATTTCAGCATTGAAAGAGAAAATCTAGAGTATGAAGAAATTAATGCTTATGAGGAGAGAAGTGTGGAGGGAATGAGTTGTTGAAGAAGGTAGGATTTAGATTATTATTTGAAATGAATCAATATGAGATTCTACTCGAATCAAACGTTGTTCACCTCTTTCCTTATTTTCTACTTGTCAATCTAATGCGATGTTTAGATTGCTCCTCTTCCTCTGCCTCATCCACCTATGATTTGTCATCGTTTTGGAATAACCATCTTGACTCCATTAACAACAGTTCCATGCCATTCGTAATTTCAAATCCACCTCGTTGTTTTTGTTTTGATTCTAATTTTAGTTTAGAATAAACAAATCGCAAGAAAAAGAAAACACCCAATCCTACGACGAAAAAAACATGTTCGATTTCTCTTATCTTCAAAAAATGTTACTAACTTCATCACTTCATTCTCTCTCACACCCAACACGCAAAACCCACTTCCTCCATGGGTCAACACCTCTCTTTCACCTCTCAGAACCCTGCTCGCCTCTGCAAAATCTCACCTTTTTTGCCCCACCAATCAGCGTCATGAAAAAAATGCAAGGCAGAGTGGTTTGCGCCACAAACGACAGACGAATTCCGTTGAAGTTGTGCGTTTGGACCCACCCAAAGTATAAGAGACGCGTTAGGAAGAAGAAGAATTACCAAGCTCATGACCCCCACAACCAGTTCCAATTTGGCGATTTTGTTCAGCTTGAAAGGTCCCGACCCATTAGCAAGACCAAGAGTTTTCTTGCAGTGCCCGTCCCACCGAGAACTAGGAATAAGAAAGAAGATAAGGTTAATAGTGAGTGTGGAATTCCCTTAGAGTGTGAACAAGCAGAACAGGTTTAGTTTGTCTTGTTTTGATCTTCAATTGTTGTGGCTTAGTAATGCTTTGATACAGCTTAAACGTTAAACTGTATTTCATTTTTATGAATTGTGAAATGGGTTTGTCTCCGAATTGTTTTTTTTTTATATATATATATTACCTGTTTTAGTGGGTTTAATTTTGATTGCATTGAGACTATGTAAAATTGTTAGAAGCTGGTGTTACTCTGATGCTGTTTAAATGTGGACTTCGCCTTTGAAATTTGTAAGTGTCCACTTTATTTTATTTCTTTTTGTTGTTGAAGTCTTCTCGTTTAAGTTTTTGTGGAAATGTTTGTACGTGGATTTTATTTGTCAAGCATGTAATGAGTTCTTTTTGTGCTGACATTGGTGTTGTTTTGGTTGAAATTGCCAATGATCTTGCATGTCCTGAATCATAGGGGTTTTATGATTTGTTAAACCACCAATCCATAAGGTGCATGCTGGGAAAGAAGTAGCAGCAAAAGATCCTTACCCAAAATGAGGTGGCACAATTCAATACGTTGCTTTATTCTGTTATGACACATGGAGGGTTGCTAGAAGATGACCAAAAAAGGGTGGGACAAACCAGCTGTTTGAGGTGAATGGCTAGAGAATACAAAAAAGGGGAATTTTGAAAAACAAGAAGGGTTGTTGCTTCGGGAGATCCCGGGCACCTCTTGTTACCAGGATTCTGATTTCCTTTTAGTTGCTTATTTTTAAGTTTTAATTACTGATTTTATATGTATTCTAAAGACTGATTTACATAACTGATAGTTTCTAATATAAGGAGTTGATTAAGAATGTTATTTACCGTTATATTTGTTTTTTTTTTTCATTTGTTATTTATTTTTATTGTATGTTTGAAAGTAGATAATCTGTAAATCGAAAAAGTTCTCTATTTTAATTAATAGGTAGTGAATTTCTCCATTTTTGGTTGTGAAAATGAAAACTAATTTTGGTTGAAAATGAGTTTTTATGAATGCATTTTTTATGTAGTTGAATTTCAAGATTTAGTTTTCTGATAAAGTTAAAGTTTTTAATATAAAGAGTTGCTAAATTAAGTCATGTTTTTAGTTCAAACTTGAAATTAGGGAATAGGTAATGATTTATGTAAACTACCAAAATTGTCTTTTTAAGCATTCATTAAACTATAAAAATTTGTTAGTGATCAATAAAACTTATAAATAAACTAGACTTTTTGTGATATTGGAAAAAGTGCAACACAAATATTCAACAATATGTGCAATAAGAACCCCAAAAGCTTAACTTATTAGTAAGGATAGAGGTTATTTAAGATGATAGTCTGGGTTCAAGTTGCAAATAAGTCACCACCTTTGGAGCATTAAACTTTTCCTTAAACTAGCCATTGCTATATTCTTCAAACTGGCTGAGATATATGCATGCAAAGTTTTAGTTATTGTCAAATGTCCTTTACATTTTCATTTACAATGTTGAACGAGGAAGGTAAGAAGTTATAATGAATATCTCAGTTTGAGCGCTCTGGAATTCAGGAGTGAAAGAATGTGAAGAAATTTTGATGGATAGGAATGTCTTGTAGGCTTGTAGTTTAATACAGGTGCATTAAGTCATGTGATGAATGATGAGTGAAAAAGTTGCTTAATCTAAGCATGAAATTCGAATTCTCTGTTTTTAATGTGCTTATTGACTTTCAGAGTACTGAAAGTTATTCTCGGATAAAGCACTCTTTTTTCTTGCTATTTGGATTTGGTGCATGTTTAAGATAATGAAAATGTGGTGTAAGTACTCTCTAATAGTTTTGTTTGTTTGCATATAATGATATCAATAGAACTTCCAAAATAAGATATTTCATCTCTGCTTCACATTGGCATGCTGATATATTTAGATTTGAATGTGAAGCTATGTCTTGCACATGCACCAAATGTTTGGATTCCTTAAAGATTCTGAAGGAGTACAATTTTTGCTTTTATTTTCTGTTTCTGATAGAACTGGTGATTTTAGCAATGAAAGAACTACGAATGCCCATTGATTGAATAGTATATACATAAAAATATCTCTTTCCTACTTTTATAAAGATTGTGAATCACATCTCCCTCAAACTTTCGCTTCCAGATATGATGATTACAAATCAGCTTGAACACCAAGCCTTCCATTCTAAACAAATAGCAAATGAAAAGCAAGCTAAGATAATACAGCTCGTCTGCTAAACGTTCAAAGTTGATCAAAAAATCAGAAAAACCTGTAAGTTTTTCAATTGATTTGTGTCTACCTAGTTTATAAAAGCTGTGGTGATCAGGCATCTTCACATTGCAAGCTTGTCTTAATATTTCTCAATGTGCATGATATAATTGTGCTAGCTGATTCCACAGACTCCATTGTTAGCTTGGCTGTGGGGGAGCTATTTGTCAGGATTTGGAATGCCATTGTCAGCAAAGACCCTCCTTCTGTGCTCTTCTCCTCTTGCCTCGAAGTTATCACTAGAGGCCTTGTCTCAAGTCCATCAGGAAGAATTGAGAATCCTGAAGGCAATACAGCAATGTTGCTGGAGTCACATCCAGTAATGACTGACTGCATTCCAGTAATGTCCACAGCAGCGTAAACCACCAGTGATTCATATGCATTTGTGCAGCTATCTTGGAGTACCCACATACTGTTCTCTTTTGATTTCATTGCCTGCAATTGCAAGCTCTGTGTAATTTGTATGCCTGCCAGTTAAATGCACAGAAATATTTGAGAGACTCACCTGTATTGTTACTGCATTGCCACGATCTTGCCCTTTTGCCAAGTTTGCAATGGCTTGTGCCGGACCTCCAGTTGACATGATATCCCACTGAGATTAAGGCAATAAAGTCATGTTTAACAATCTTTCTACTAGTATTTAGATGGTCTACCATAGTGATATTGTCGATTTGAAGTGATTATACCTCGTTTCTACGAGCTTCATCTCTTAAGAAATCAAACAGAAAATGAGGAGCGACAGGCAGCCAAACAGAAGAAACTGCACACAATATCACTCCAAGAGGCTCTCCAGGATCATTCAAGTTCTTCCTGGAAGAAAACCTTATGTCTTCTCCTGCTTTGCCTGAGACCTTTTTCCAAGTATGATAGCTTGACGCCCCAATGGCACGACAAAAACTCCAAGTCATTCTCTGAGCCAACTTCAAAATGCTCTTCCGCCCAGCCAGCGTTGCCACACCTAAAGATCAATGAAGGGTATCATATGTTTTCTCAAATAGAGACCAAAAAACAAAAGCAAAAGCAAGATATTCTGGAACTAATGTTGACTTACCAGTTGAATCCTTCGTAGGAACGTTAGTTGCCATGAAGAAAACAAGCCTTTCACATTGAAGCCTCAAAGTTGCCATCCAACGCCTTGCGCCAAAGGCTAAACCACTGTTAACAATTGTCCTGTACATGGTGTGAACTGGAGCTTTCTGGCACTCTAGATGTTCCACCCACATCACCTGCAGATTTTATCGAATCATGATTGTCATAAATCTTCATCACACAATACAAACTCAATGCATGATTCCATTAACTTCACCTCTGCATTAACATAGGCATTATTTACTAACTAAATGGTTTCCGAAACTAGGGGAGCGAATATGATTTACCAAATCCTCGGGTAGGAAAATGTGGTTCAGCTAAATAAATAAATGTGAATAATTACTGTACCTTACAGTGGCCGTTTGATTTATCTTCAATGATGCAACCAGATGGACGTTTTCTGCATTTTACTAGAGATGCATCAATGTTTTCTTCAACTTTGTCAACGGAGACATCGACAATCGCCCACTGTTCAACACTTATTTGCTTGCAGAATCTAACAAAATAAACTTCTCTGGTTGGCACCATTGGTGTAAGCATTTGCAGCTCTGCAAACATCTGCATCCATCGTAATACACATTCCTTAAAGTTAATATTTCTTTTTTTACTTAAACTGAAACTGTGAATGTGGTGAAAAATGTCACACACTTTAATGAATAAACTAATAGAAAGTGAGCTTCTAAATTAAAATAAAATACTTCCAAGTGTCATCTAAAATTACAGTTGAAAGGTAGATTCTGGTAAAACGATTTTGACCACTTTTGTTAAAAAGTGCTTTTACCCAAAAGTACTTTTGATAGGAAACCATAATTAAAAAAACACTGAAAAATGCACACAGGAGAAAAGTCCGTTTTGTTAATGTTTCGACCCCGAGATAAATTTTGTTTCTTTCCCAAGGGTGACTAACATTTTCCCACCCACGGAGTGGCTACCTAAATCACTTTTTTTTAATCTAACTTTATTAATAGAAAATTGAATACAAAAAGGTTAATATATCAATTTACTTGTATGTAATATCTAAAATAAAAAATAATATAGGCACAGGAAAAAACCCAAATACTGCTGCTTTCTCCCCTCTAGATTTTGGTATATATTTCTCATTGCACCTCTTATTTCCTCTCTCATCTCTGCTTTCATCTTCTTATCCGAGTAACACACACAAAAACGTGAAAATTCATTTTAAACCTATCATAAAAATACTTTGCCATGTAATTATCAATCGTCAACTCTATGGAGTAGTAACCAAAGTGGAATAGGCAGTTGGAGAACATCATGAATTTTTCCTTGTTGCAATACTAGTTTGGAGGAGGAGATTCCGAGCTACTGACGATGACAAGGAAATTGTTATATGACTTTAATAATTGGTGAACAAGATCAACCGCTAGAAGACTTGCACTGCAACCTATGTCGAATATGTTGAGCACCTTGTGATCATCCCTCATCTTGTATCGATTCATTAGGCAAACTGAGAGAGAGAGAGCAATGACAAAGTTCAAAAGGAGTGGAGGTGGTTTCAACACTGTGACAAGGTGGGCAAGTCATAATAAGAGAGAGTGGCATTGAAGAGCTTGTCGTCGAGAGAAATGGTAGTGTTGATATTTCAAAACAATTTCAAGGAGGATTTTTGCCTAGTTTGCGATGGTCAGAGATTTCACAGATGGAAATTTTTTGGGGTGTTTTCGCCACAGAAGAAGACATAATCGCCGAAGTTGTGAATCACACAACTAAGGAAATTCGAAGTTGGGGCCGAGGTTGACAGCTATTGTTGAGGCAAAAGTGTTGATGGAAAAGGAGAGAGTAAAAAAGAGAAAAAAGTAGGAGAAGGGGAATCGTAGAATGATAATTTCATAATAGGTAAAATAATTAAGGATAATTTAATAATATGTTAATCACTCTTTTCCCAAATAATGGAAAATCAGTCTCCTCTTTTTATGAGATTCGCAGTGGCCATGTGTGTAATGATTCATTGAAAAAGTTTATTGTGTGACTCACCAACTGCACTGCGCCATCTCTGTTAGGACCTTCACCATTGCAGATAACATCAACAGTGGCTGCCTTCGAGATTAACCCTGGAAACATTGCCTTCCATTGATTCTACAAACACAAACACAAAATTATCTTGACTTCAATGTAAAAAATTTGGCTTAGCCTTAAATTGCATAAAACCCAACTTTTTAACCTCATTTACTTACTATCTGTCAAGTACTTTTTATACATATCTTCTATATCCTTCGTGTTAGTTAATGATTTTGTTAGAGAAAAGACTGGTGGTAATTTTGAAAGAATAGAGGGTGTTTTTGATTTGAAGTCAAAGGTTGGGGGAAATTTTCCCATCTAGAAAATTAAAGCATGTTGAGAATCAGCAGTAACCAACATGCTATGGTCAGTTGGTTTCTTTAGGCAGGGTTGAGTTCAAGCCTCCTGAATGGAACAACAGATGTTGGAGAGCTTTTACACCTAATGGCATCCGATCCAGTTCGACTTTGAGTATTCAGGACCCAATACGACTTCTGGACCGAGACACAACCAAGAAAAAAATAAAAAAATCAGCGGTAGGGACTACGGTGTTTACCACATCCATGAAACTTTGGACAAGCCTTGGGAGATCAACAAAAACAACTCCAGTCTCTCTCGAGGCTTCAATGGATCTGTTTGGCTTGCCGTCGCTAGGATTTTCAACGGAAAACTCTTTGATATACTCATCATAGTTAAGGATTTCACGTCCAGTCTCAACACTTCGAATCCAAAGTGGCTCACTAGCCGAAGCCATTTTCTTCAACTCTTCCATTCCTTGATTAACCAGCTCCATAATTCTTGACTTATCAAGTCCAAAAATTCCAGTGTAAAAATCCAAAGAGCTCCTGTTTTCTTGGTCATTTCCAGCCGAGCACGAGTTTGTTGATGTCGCTCCTGGTGGAGATTTCCCCACAGCAGCTCTTAATTTTTCAACCTTCATGTTAAACCATATTAGATTTTTTATATTTAATAAATCACACGTGAAAGCTAGATCAAATTTTGTTGCTTTTTATCGAACCTCGGCTTTGAGTTTAGCATTTTCTATACGTAGTTGTTGTTCTTCAGTGGTCATGGCAGTGTCCCTGCTAATAGTGGCAGCGCCACAGTCGGGGCAACAAGCTTTGTTAATGGCTTCTCTCATGGCTTTGTTCTCCTCTCGTAGCTTCTCCATTTCGCCTTTCAGCAATGAATTTTCATGGCGTTCTTGTATAGCCTGGAATTCAACATTTTTTTCCGATAATAAACAATGAAAATTTGACTTAAACAATATATTAACTTAATTACTTTGATTTGTGTTCGACGATTTTGGAACCAAAACTTGACTTGTCTCGGAGCAAGGCCTAATTGTTTGCTCAGTTGCTGCCTTTGCTTCTCATCAGGATGTGGAGACTCCTTGAAAAGCCTGTAAGTCAATTAAAGGCATAAAGAAGAAAACAAAATTTCACAACCACCATTGTCTTTTTTTTTTTTTTTTTTTTGTAAGTAAAGGCAAGAAATTTAAGGGCACAACCACCATTGTTACTCAATAATAATAATGATAAACTTGAAAAAAAAAATACGGACTGAAAATACATCATTTAGATATAAAAAGACAATACTTTTGTTATGCAAACTTTGTGTTTAGGTTCCCCATTTACATATAAAACAAAGTAAAAGCAACCTGTATGTCAAAGTTATCATAAAATTCTGAGTCATCTATCTCCCTTTAATTTTACCTTTATGTCACCAACTTTTGTTGAACCAATTACTATATACATATATTCTCTTAAAAGTGCATGGTACATGTAAAAAGTATTATTCATTGAAGTTAATGCTAGTTAATAAAACTAAACGTTGTTGAATCAATGCATTTAAGTATAATATAAACACATAGAGACAAATACAAACAGATTCACGTATGGAAATATATAGAAGCAAACACAAGTACGTAGACAAGAATTAAACATACGCTTCCATTTCTCTGATTTGTTCTGCAGTGTGACGATGATACTTTTTTCTCTTCTTCTTCTTGTTCTTATCTCCATCGTCATCTTCGTCGTGTTCGCCTCCGTCAAACTCATCGTCTGATCTTGATCTCGTGGGGTCTGAGTTTTCGCTACTAATCTCCACCGTGTCTTCTCTTCTCGATCCTCCGCCTCCACTTATTTCATCTCCTTCCTCTACCTGGTCATTATTAGCAGCTGCGGAGGCACCCGCATCACGAAATATGCCCGCCTTTTGAAAACAAACACGTTAAGTGAAAAATTAAAGAGGGTACAAGACCAAATAAACAAGAAAAGAATTGGTGGGTTAGTTGAGTAGAGATGAATTACTTACGAGACTGAGAGAAAGAGCAGGAGAAGCGAAGAAGTCTTTGGTGCGTGAAGTAGGTGAGTTGTTAGACATGTCGACGCCCATGGCAATAAGAGGGCTGGATTTAGGTGATGAAATGGTTATTTTAAGGAGCCAAAAATGGAGGAAAGAAGAGAGGGAAAGAGAAAGAGAGAGAGAGAGAGAGATTGTGGGGTAAGGTTGGTTTAAGGATATAAGACAAAATGAACTCTTAAGAGTAGAAAGAAAGAAAGAAAGAAAATAATTATTATTTTCTCTCGCTGCAACAGCTGAATAAGTGTCTGTTTGGATGGAGAGAAAAGAAAAAGGGCTGGTAGGAGTTGACTGTTAGTTCTTGACAGTAGAAATGTGAAGACTCAACTAACTTTAAGCAGTTGAATCGAGCTCTCTAACGGTATTTTCAGTTTACACCTTATAGTGGCTAAGGTAAGCTAAGCTGGCCTGAGCTAGCCGGCGGCTTTGAAGGTCTCAAATTGGATAAGAAATTGAAGCAGCCCAAAAAAATGACCTATCGCAGGCTGAGGGCGGTTTGAAAAGAGAAAAGTGCTTTTAGAAAAAGTTAAAAAAGTTTTAACATTAATAGAGTAATTAGGTTGCTAATTTAGAAACATAATTGTTTTCCAATAGTAGAATCAATTAATTGATGCATTTAGTCTTGAAATCAAAACTGCTGGTCTTCATTACAGTAATCTTTCACCTAATCTTCTTAATTTAATTACTATTTGATATTAATAACTATTTAATCAATGGTTTTATTATTAAATAATAATGTGTTTTGTTTTTAAATTTTATAAATAGGGTAAGTGACACTTAAAAAAGTTGCGTGTCAAAACTAATTTATTTATAGTATTTAAATTTATTAGTTTATTATAGTGTTCGTCAAGATACGGGTCAATTTTTTACAACGATATTTATAATTGAATAATTAAACTCTTTTTTAATCAAACTCTTTTTTGATCTTATTCACAAAAACAAAACAATTACAAAGAAAAAATTAATCATCAAATAATGATCAATTATAAAAAACTATATATAACAATTAGTTATATTAACTATCCATTAACTTATGATATAATACGAGTAAAAATCTTTTCGTTTTAAAAAAAAAAAGTAATTTATGATAATTATGATTATTTTTCATTTTTTATTCAATATATAATTATAGTTATTTATTATTATAGTATTGTTTTTCATAACGTCTTATTCATTAAAAGACAATCAATTTGTATCAATCCTCTATTTTACGTAATATTATGACTTTAACATCAAACTATATAATTAGTCATATAATGAAAGATGGTTTTTATTAATAAATTCATAATTGTGCAAAGACCATAAGACTACATTTTTGATATTCATACTATCGTATTACTAAATTATATTAAAAATATATATATATAATAATCCTGCTTTTGAGTAACTAGACAAGCTACATTAAAAAACAATACTCTTTATTATAATTTCACATTTTATCACCTTTTTTATACCATTTTATATTAAATTATTACTGATATTACAATATTCTCTGCTTTAGTATAATTTTCAGCAAGAACAATCCGATTAGCCTTCGAAGATAATTTTATAAAAAAAAAAAAAAACAAATATAATCAATGTCAACTTTTATTAAATATATGTCTGTTTCCTGTTAGGAATACTGAAATTAAATTTTATCCTTTGAATTATTCATTTATAAAAAAGTGCAATAAATAAATAAAAATAATTCAGCGAATTCAGCAGTTTCCCATTTCATATTAAAAAAAATATTTGAGATGAAATCATTAAATTACATGAATTAATTCAGTAAAAAAAAAAAAAAGCAGAATCAGCTTGGGTTGTGAATTGTGTTTAGCCGAGCCGAATAGCAACAAACAGATAAGCTATGACTTGTGAACCCAGGTCAAAGTTGAAAGTTCAGAGAGCTAAACCAAAGCCGCATTGTAATCTGCGAATGAATGAGAATATATATATATATATATTTTTTCTTATATTATTATTTTCTTATAATATTATTATTTTTTATTATATTTATTTCTGTTGCGTCCTTATATCATTTATAGGACTGAAAGAAGTGAATGCAATTAATGAATTTGCCTCCAAGCTTTTATTTCATATAAGATGGATATTATTATTATCATTAGTAGGTGTCAATTCTCTACACAAGTAATCATACTTAATTAGGATTAATTTAAAATTTTTTTTCTTCGCATTTATTTTTAAATCAATTATTTTATTTTTAACGCTTTTTTAAAATATTTGAACAAGCATTTTTTTTTTCCCTTTTCAATTTTTAAATTAGTTAAATAATAATACTAATAATTTCCTTTCTCCTTTCTTTGAGAACCCACCAAAAAGCGACACAATATATAATACTAATAAAATTAGATAATTGGATCAATCGCAAGTTTCTTGTTTTTCATTCCTCTTAATCATAAAAACGTTTAGAATCTAAAAAGGAAAAGCAAAGTTTTAGCCATAATGTAATTAATTAACAACTTAATTTTTAAGTTATCAGCAGAAATAAAGTTCATGTCTTTGACCCCAGAATGTATTTATTTATTTTATTTAATTAATTAATTGATTGATCATCGACTCTTCAAAATTTTAGATGATGTGGATACATAATTATATATACCGGAGATAATTAATGCTGAATCAGGGGGGGTAAAAAATATTATATATATTAATAAGACATCACAATCTATAATTAAAGCTTTGGTGGCATATGGATTATGATTAATCTCATCCGCAATTCAAATGTTAAATGATAATTCTTTTTGTTTGGGTTTTTATGATTTCGGTTTAGATTTTTATAGTTGTGGTAGTTTGGAATGGTAGATAATATGTAGCAATCACATGGTATGAACAAACCTAATAAAATTTTATATTAAATAAAAATAAAAGTGAAATTTAATTGATTCCAAATTTTATTTTTTTATAATACATTTGCATGCACCTTTTTCGGGTCATCTATGAATTAATTAATTTTACAAGCAAAGGGAGGCCAAGAGGGGTGCTTTTCTTTTTCTTAATTTCAAGTTATGATTGTTCATTTCTTGTGAGCCAAGTTTTGGACTGTGAGATTTATAAAAGAATTTACAAATTCAAACAGACAAGTAAAAAAAGAGAAATGGAATGTACTATAGAAAGTGAAAAAGTTGAGAATTTTTGATAAATTTTATGTTGGAAAAGAGAAAAATACAATGATTATGTTTGAGAAAGGCTACAAAATAGAGATTCAGCAGAAGACGAAAAAAAAAAAGAAGTTATAAAACAAAATTATAATGTATATAAAAGTTGACAAAGTGAAGATATTAGAGTAATTCATATCCATGTTGAAACTTGACCATGAGTCCACCATGAAAATCAACAGCATCAACAATATACTTGATATATAAATATAAATTACATTTATATTGAGTGCATTCAATTGATTAAGATTCACCTTCCTTCACATAATTAAGAAATTGATTAAGCATTTAAACTCAAACTTGAGGAAATAATTAAACATCTTCAAATATAGTGATTATTTATGTCTTTATACGTACCAATAATTAAACTAGCACTTAATTAGAAATTTCGAGTCTTCAAGCTAAAACTTTACAGCCTAACACGGCACAACAACGACCCATGATTTCATTCAAGCTACGCTATCTGATGGCCAATGGTAATATATATATATATATAACAGGGTCCATGACAGATGTAAAAATCATATAACTTTCTGATGTGTATTGTTTGCAGTGAGAATTCGAGTCAAATATGGATGCCACGCCATTAGAAAGACAGTCCATCATTCATTCATCAAGCTTTTCAAGATGTTCAACTTTGTGAAACCAAACGAGACAGGTAGCTCGCTGTTGAAGAGTAGATGGAATATGGTAGTTTTGGAAGACGGATGAAAAGCTAACACTGCTGAGAAAAATGAAATTGTATTTCCAGTGATTCCAATCCATGCATGCAAAAAAAATTATTATATATAATTTATCTACGGAGCCAGCTGGTTTAACAAATTTCTGCAGAGAGAAGATTTTATCTTATTTAAGGATAAGTGTTGATGTATACATGTTTATTGATTTTGTCGTCGTCCATATTCATGATAGCCCACGATTTTTTCTTTGCATGGACGTTATGTAACTTTCAAACGGGGAATAGATTCTCTACTTCTTCTTCCGTCGTTTGTCCCTTCTTAGTTATTGAATAATTAATATAATTGAAGAAAATTTTAGAATCTCTTTCTCTTTCTTTCTTCGGATCTGTGTGGTCTGTGTGTGTTGACAGGGATCTGGAATAGGAAAGTAAGACAAGCGGGATTATATTAAATTAATTGACTATGATTATTTCATGCACGTTTTGTATTTGTCGAAACCCCATATGGGTTGTGTTTAGTTTGACATCTACATTGAACTTCAACTATTAACAAAGATATATAACCAGCAGACTGAATTTCTAAGTTTGGTGAAATAGAACTGCAGCCAGAGAAACAAAAATGGTAGGCAGCGTATGAAAGTAGCATACATTGTTTAAACAATTATTGTTTATTAAAAAGTGTGTAAGCAACCATGAATTAAGGATGAAAAAACAATCCGCCATCTTCGTGTAGACCAATTCTTAATAAGACAAGTATAAGGTATACATCTACGACTACGTTTTAATAGTTTCAGAGCTCCATTGTTGCATACAGAAATCAACTCTTGGAGCAAATATGTATATTGACTACATAATAAGAGTGGCTAGCTGGCTAAGAATAAACCATCGCCATTGATGAAAGCTGAAACCTTAGCTGGCCTCCTTACAAAGAGCAATCAGAATATATACATGGTTGGCTATGGATTCAAATAAATTATGAGGGAGAAACAACTACCAGTCCTCGGCTAACTGATATTCCTATCCTAGGATCCATCATTCAATGAATTTGGTAATAATAGCAGTAATGCCATTTGGATTTTTACAAGTAACTAGATCCACATATATTGCAATCTTCTCCTAATTTTACCATCATGAATAATTAGTTAACCTTTAGTAAAATTAAGGCTAGAAACGAAATGAATGTAGCTAGGGCAACTCTTAGTGAATGAAGTACTAGAAATTAACCAAAAAAAAAAAAAATGGTTTTCCATATACAGGATGCTGTTATAGCCATGCAAATGAATGTTTTGAGCAGGAAGTTATTAAACATTACTTTAATTCATATCATATTTATTAATGTTACATAACTGTTTATTGGTTAACTTATTACTATCTTTAAGTGTTAAAAGATAATATTTTAATCAGAATTTTCATATGAAAGAAAGTAAAAACTTATCTATTATTGTGTAAGTCAAGAATAAAAAGGATATGCCAGCAAACACTAAATGTGGATAAAAGAGATTCATAGTAAAATTTGGGTAGAGAAGATTATTAATTGGGAGATTTAGTCAGTGTGGGCATGATTTTCGGGAAACTAGTGTGACTGGAATTGTGTTCTGTGATAGGGAAAATTGAGTAGTCTGGTGAAGGGAACCAGTTGTTGCTTCTTATGCACAATTGAATAAATTATTCATTATTTCTTTGCATTATATTCTTCTATTGATTGCATTATGTTGTTGTTGGTCTTTGCAGGTGAATTTTCCGAGAAGGGTAACTGTGGATGAGAGCTTGCAAGTGAGTTCTCAACAGTGATATCAGAAGAGGTTGAAATCGGATTATGATAAACGTGAGGATGCAGTTAAGGGTGGAAAAAAAAAAGAATGACCAATATAAAATAAAAAAGGAAGTGACAAAGATAAGAGATTCAATTGAATCAATGCGAAGTTACAAAGACAATATGAACAACTTGTTAGAATTATATTTTACAAATTAAAGTTAATTTTAATAATTCTCGTAAGGGCAAAATGGTCTAACACTATATAAGGGCATAATTATCTTGTTGACAATTGATATAAAAAGTTAACTATGTGTTTAATGGAAACACATAAGCATATAAGAGTTTTTCGGAAACATAGAAAATTGGTCCCCAAAATCTATTGAATTCAGAACCTATCCCATCTAAAGGTTTCAGTGCGCATTTTGGAAGCAGTGGATTTCAACATTGACAAAGACAATCTTTTTGATGAGAAATTGTAGCAATTAGTCTCCGAATCGCAGAAATTGGTCATGGTAAGAGATACGCTTCCAAATCTGAAATCTGTAAAATTTGATTTATTATCATAAGATAACATATATGTTAAATGCTTTATACAACTAACATGACAAAGACGAACAACGAGAATGTGCTAGAGGTCAACGAATCTAATCAAAAGTTGGAAATGTCAGTACAAGGAACCACGCTAACGGGGGTTCGATGAATATAATAGAAACATATACAAAAAAATTTATATTTACCCCCTCCTCAACGAAAAGGATTCACATTAATTTTAAATTATCTGTTTTTCATCATTTTTTAACGTAATTTAAATGTTTTTATACAAATTCCACTCTTATTGGTTAAATTATGTCTTACAATGTATTGAAATTATGCCCACCATATATATTCCACTTTCAATTACGTTGTATTGTGGATTAGGATTATTGTGGTTGGTTCTTACAGGTGAATTTTCGGAGAAAAAGTAACTGTGGATAAGAGCTTGCATGTGAGTTCTCAGCATATTACAATAGAAAATTATTTATACAATGAAAACTATTATATCTTGAGTTCGTGGATATAATATTATGCTTGAAAGAAGTGCCATGAAAGTAAAAAAGAAGCAAATATAGATTGTAGAAATTAATGTCATTTCAATGAGAAAAAGATAAAACTGCATCTTTCTTATCTAGTAAATGTGAATTTTAAAATGTTGGGTTGTGACCAATGCCATAAATACACTATAAACTGACCAGCAAACTTGTAAATTCTTTTACTGGGTCAAGTTAGAAATCAATGTATATTTTATAGTATGAATGCTTGCATTGTCTGCATATTATATATAAACTGATTTTCCGGGAAATTTTAAATGATAATTGCCAGGTCAGTTTGACACAGCAAGCATGGATCAGTGAGTCGCGCTTTTTCTCTTAAATGGCTTAAGACTTGTGATTTTACTCATTCAATTTTCACAAAATTTCTTTTCACCATTAATAGTTAGCGACGAATGAATACTTTATCAGAGAAATGGAAGCCAGAAAAACTTCTCTAACTAGAAAAGGCCTGGGCTGAAAATATACAACACAAAAAGCCCAAACACATTTCTGTGGTGTTTATAGACTTTCTCGCTCTCTCTAGCTCTCTCTGCAACTCCAACCATTAAGTTTTAACTTGTTCTGTCTCTTTATGTCCAAAACTTTGCTTTTTATTTTCGTTTTTTCTGGTTTTCTATCACTTTTGACAACTCTCAGGTAACTCATTTGGAAAAACTTTATTTTAAAAATAAAAAAATGATCTTTTTGGCTTCTGATTTTGTATGTTCTTTCAGGTATTCATGGCTTCTATAACTGCTGTCTTGCTTCCACCATTGTTGGTTCAAGGTAGAAGAACCCTTTTCAGAACTCTTGAAAAGCTGCCATTTTCTCCCATTATAAGTGAGCAAGCCTTACCTTTTTGCTCTGAAGCAGCTTTTTTTTTTTTTTTTTTTCACATACATATTTATCTCGTTGTCCTTTGTGTAATATAGTTTAGTTTAAACAATACTTTCGTTTGAATTGTGGTCACTGATAAGTTCCTGATCAAGTTCCTTGTTGTTTTATTGAAATTTGTGCCATTTTGTCTTATAATATATTGATGTTGATGTTGATTTAAACGAAAAACTGTCATTATTGGAGATTTAGCTTATTTATGATTAGTGTTCAGATTATGAATTGCGATTTCTGTACATTTGATCCATATTAAAATTTGTGATAACTATTGGGATATGGATGAATAATTATATTTTTATATAATTTGTGTAACTACTGGTAAGTGAAACTGCAACATGGAAAGTTTAGGCTGGATTGTATAAATAAAATTGCTAAGCTGGAAACTGAATGTCATTTTGATCATTTTTGTTGCTTGAAAAACGATTTCAAGCCAAGCAAAAACTCATAACCCAGTTTTTCTTCTTTTAATACTTTAAGACCTTAACTCATGTTAATGTGAAACCTTTAAGGGGTCAGAATTAATTTTTGGAAGTATAAATTGTATAACGCCATGCTTGCGGACCTTATATTTTGATTTATAAGTGAAATATCAAAGAGAGGCATTTGAGTTCATTGAGTTCAATTTGATCTTCTTTTCTCTGCCTTTACTGATTGTTCTTGTTCACAGAGAGACAAAATCGTGTTAGTGTTACTTTGAAAGCAACTGGGGAAAGCTCTGATTCTTCATCCTCCCTTTCTATTGTAGAGTCTGTGCAAAATGTTGTGAGTACTATTATATCTCCCTCATGGCCGAGCTGAAGTTAAATGTGTTTTAAAGAAGTAAAAGATTATATTGCTTTTGTTTCAAACACAGATTGATATTTTCTGAAATGGCTTGGAATTTTCTGAAACAGTGGGATAACTCCGAAGATCGACTGGGAGTGATTGGTTTGGGGTTTGCAGCTATTGTAGGTGTATGGGCATCAGCAAATCTTATCACTGTAATCTCTCCAACTCTTAATTTTTAACATTACGCAAATTAATCTTCAAAAATTAGAACTCTTACATTTGAAATCTTGGGAAATACATATGTTAAGTGTTTGAGACATTGGAGAAATTGCTTTAAATTCCATCGGACTGATGGAAGGAGTAGACATGAATTTGCTACTGGAAACATTTTCCATTTCTCATACAAAAGTTGTTATCTTTTGCAACTGGGGAGACGGAAGTTTTATTCCCTTCAGTTCCTGATTTCTTCGATTTTGATTTGAGAAATCTGAGTTGTCAGTGTCTCTTGAATGAATTCCATAGCATTTGCATTGATAATGTTTTTATGATAGACATTGTTCACTTTTATATTGCTTCTTATAGAGACATGCTTCCGACTACTTGCATTCAGCTTATTAAGGTTTCAGATAGTAACAGTTCCACTTCTTGTTGATATAAACAGGCCATTGACAAGTTGCCTCTCCTCCCAAATGTATTAGAATTAATCGGAATATTGTTTTCTTCTGTAAGTATTGAAATCTATATATAGAATATTTGCTGGTAATGGGAAGATATTTAAACCATTAATTTCTCTCAAATATTTTGTATATTACACATGCTTCACATCTTTTGCATTATTATTAACTCAAACTTATTTCCCCTTCTTCTCAGTGGTTTGTATACCGCTATCTCTTGTTCAAACCTGATAGGTACGTGTATTTGCATCTCATGTTATTCATGAAAATAGCAACAAGAATCTTTTATTTTAAAAGTCTATGATTTGTATAATTTTTCTCTAGTGTCGTTGTCCAACTTGAATTTTGTGCTTCCTTGCTTACAGGGAAGAGCTGATCCAAAACGTCAACAAGTCAATATCCAATATCTTTGGCCAGTGAATTGCATGGCCAAATAATGCATAATATACTCTGCGTGTTTAAGTTATGATTGTATTGTGTCTCTTTGTGGATCATATGTCTGTATAATAGTTACAATGAATGCACGGTTAACATTTTCATTCAAAAGGGTAGTCATTCTGTGAGCTTCATTTTTGCATGTTGACTTTCAGAGTATCACTGCATTTATGTTTGTCATTTGCCCATGAAAAGGGAATGGTTTTTTTTTTTTTTTAAATCACAGATGAACTTGAAAGCCTTTAGCGAGTTTTAACATCAAATTAAATTCTGTTATCGACATGGTTGTTGAATTTTTAAAGGTTTTAAGATGATGAGAGGAAATCAATAATCAATTGCATTTCCATGCATTAGCAGCTTCGAAATCTTAGCCCCTGTTCATTGAAATCTCAACTGGAAGTAAATGGCAAAAGCACTTTATTGTCAGAAGGACATCCATAAAACTTCAGTTGTTTCACTTTCTCTGGTGTTTTCGTTGAGGAAATTTTGTCTAATTGTCTCACCGTGGAGACCAGCTATTTGTGGTCTTGTTAAATGATCGACCTGTGTTATAAAGGCTGTAAAAATTACAGAATGCTATACATGCATGTTTCGGTAAGTTTAGGAAGTATCGACTAATAGTAAGCAAGATGGATTCAGTGGAAGATAATAGCAACATATGGCTTCTTTTTATTTTGTAGCATACTCTATGACTTCCTAAAAAGATCTATCATGTAAATGTCTTGGAAAGAGATAAAACATGAGAAAATTTTTGGTTCTTTAATGGTGTACCATGCTTGACACTAATTTATAATTTTCTGTGTCTTTGCGGGTTACCTAGATTATTTTCTGTTTCCTCGATTGAGTCAATGTGAAAATTAAAACCAACAATATCTAAGAACATGGTCCTTTTGCCTTTCCAGATAGAGGGACAAGGATCTCAGCGTAATTTGGGATGATCTTATTATTAAATGGAAGATGTAGGGAAAAAGACCTGAAAACACATATAAGAATGAAATGCAAATTAAAAAGAAGATCATTTGAAACATGATGAACTGTATTGCCTTTAGTTTCCTTCAAGGAGAGATTTCAGATGTCAATGGAGGCGTCCCGGTGTAAACTGGACTATAAATTTTTGGGGTATTATTGTAGCTGCAATTTCTTCCGTTTCACTTTTGCTGAGTCTCCATCTTCACTTCTGCCTGATGAACTAATTTTGGGAAAGATAAGAAAACAAAAGGGTTATAAGATAAATATGCTTGTAATTTAATTAGCAAATGAGGGAGAATATATAAACCTGGAGAAAATTTGAAAATAGTTTTTTCTCACTTGATGACCGAAAGATATTTTTGATACTATAAAAGTTTAAGTACTCAATGTTATGGTTGCTTTTTTTTTTTTTTCTTTTTTAATATGATTGTTTTTGAGGATATTGAGACTCTTGTTAAAATGTATTGTATTTTCTGAATGATAGTCTGAACTCGCAGGAAAACCATGGACTTTTATGTCTTTCATGTTTTTGAATTATGTAATAGTAGCTATTCAGCAAGTATGGTAAGGTGCAGAATCGAACCTTTCAGGTCTCCAAGTGTGATGATCTTTCTAAGACAGTTTTTGAAGCTTTTCAGGACTAGCTCTTCTTGTTTTATATAGAGATCTGACTTGCAGCCATTATACGGGATCTGATCTTGTCTAGCTCCAATGAACAATCTATCTTTTGTGTTCACTTCATCACCTTGATTCCCACTCAGATGGTCAACATATACCTCTTTCTGAATGTCCTGGACTTCAACAATATTTGCAGTCTCCTTTTCTGTTGTTGCTGGAATGATTGAATTGCCATTTTTATCTGAAGTTAACAAGGCAGAGTTGAAAATTTTCAGTGTGCTCATAACTGATAAGCTAATACAATTTAAGGATTGGTAAAGATCGCAGAATTCTAGTTATGTAAGCCATGATGTACTTTATCAGTCTATACCTGGAAGTATTTTAGCAATTTCTGATACTAGAATCAAAAGCGAGCAAAGTTCTTCCATGTCCTGTGACCAAATTGTGTCTGCTAATAGCGATCTTGATCATAATCAGCAATACTATCAGTTATTGAGAAGTAAATGAAGGAGCAACATTTGAATTATCGAAGTAACATATACCTGCAATGAAACTCTGAAAAGCCTGGTATATCGGAACTAACAATGTGATCAACAGTATCATCCAACAAGCCAGACAAGGGACTTGAAGTTCTGAGAGGGTTTGCCTGCTAACCATGCAAAACAATAAACCACTTATACCAAGGAGAAGATGGATGAAGTAAACCATTTTGACCAAGATAATTTTGCTGCCAAAGGAAGGTAAATAATGATTGATGCCCTATTCAAGCTCTAGAGGCAAAGTAAGGAAAGCAAGTGACCATATTTAAGTTAATTATATATGCTTTTCTGTACTTCTCTTGACTTTAAAATTAATTGCTTGTAGCCTGATGTGCAAAAATTTTTACTGATCAAATAGCAAAGAGAAATATTTGAGTCACAATGCAAAGATTCGAAAACCTTTTGTTCATTTATGAGCCTCTGATTTGGCGGATCCTTGTCATTTGAATCAAGGAACTCATGGAACTTCCTCTTTCTGGATGCTATTAAGAAGCTGTGATCTGGCAACCCTATTGCAGTAGATATGGCAGTGTTAGCCTGCTGGATGGATTCTTTTCTCTTAAAATTTTCCCCACCAAGGGAAGTTATTTTCTGCTCCAATCCTTCAAAATTCTTGCAGATGTCAGTATTTCTAAGGTTTCCATCAGTACCAATGTCAGTCTCCTCAGATCCTTCAAAAATCTTTTTGTTGCTGGTACCATTTCCTCCTGAAACAACGAGCCTTTCCTCGCTTGCTGCAAAATTCTGGCAGATTGTGGTATTATTAGAGTCTCTTTCGGAGAGAGCCATCCTCTCCACACAACCTTCAAAATTCTTACAGTTCACACATCTGCAATTTTCAGAGCAGAACACTTCAGCATGGTAGCATTCACAATATTTTTTGACGCAACCAGTCTTCTTGCAGCCGCATCCCCTGTAGTGTTTTCCCACCATTGGAACATTCTCCTTATCGTCCTACACTAGCCACAGACCATTCCATACATGGACATTATCAGAAATATCCATATTGGATAAGAAAATCTAAGGTTTTCTTGTACGTGTGAATATTCTACCCGACAAAAAACCACAATGCCATGTACTATTCTTTGAGTTATTTTTTTTATGTTTAATGCATTAGAATCAAATCAGAACTTCTAATAAAGGAAAGGAATGCGAATTTAACATACGTCAAGGATTTATTGAGTAATTTAAGCCTTTATGTGCGTGCAAATCCTAGTTGAATACTACTGTAATATGGCATAAAACAGCAAATCTCCAATACTAACGAAGTCATAATCCACATATACACACACAAGTAATTGAAAGACCTCATTTTCATACCCCATTATTGAGAGCAACACATGGACTGCTAGCAATCTTTGGGCTGAATGCATAAGCGTTACGCTCAAGTATACTTTCTACAGCTGCTTGCTTTAAAGCCTCATGTTCAACATTATTTCGACAACCAATACAGTTGCACTTGAGCCCATCGCAATATACTCCAGCAGCGAAGCACTCACAGTACCTAATCATTTTGAAGATAAGAATTCTCTAAATGATTACGTCTCTAGGCAGAGCAAAGACAATGCACTAAAACTAGATAAAATACGTATCCATCGTCCAGCTTTCAATCAAGTATACTCACAGCTTTAAGCATTTTGATCGTTTGCAACAGCAACCACTGTTGCCTTCTATGTTAGGCCGTAAATGTATTTTTGGAGATTCAGCTTTACTGCTTGAGATAATGTCAGGGCAAACATCAGACGACTTTTGAAATCAACAATAAATCTCAGACATCAAGTCTGTTAATTTTTTTTCATTTTCTTATCAGTTCTCAGCAACCAAACATAAATAAATTTGTAAGTTTTTTTTTCAATAAAACAAAAAACATTACTCAAAAATAAAATGAACTAATAATAAAAGGAATAAAACATCAGTATAAAGATCTTAAAAAAAAAAAAAAAGAACACACAATGGAGGCAAATGCAAAGCCGTGTTTGACTCGGCCGGCGGAACCGAGATCTCTGGTGGTCGCATTGTAGTAACCGGAGACAAGCCGAACTCCGTGAAAACTAGCTGTCTCCTGATATTCACTGGCGAGGAAACTAGCCTCTCAGTAGCTGAATTTGATGCTTTTATAACGGTTCTGCTTTGTTTTGGCGGGAGATTTGATATCTCTATAACTGAATCGGTCGCTTTCACAGCTGACTTTAACCGTTCTAACGGAAGAAAATTGAGAATCACATTTTTCGCCATGCAAGGCTTGCTCTCTTGTATTGTAGCTCAGAAAAATTCTTTAGGAACAATAATCTTTTTTTTAACAAGTTTACGTTTCGATACTGGAGAAGCTTTCAACTTCAAAAATTACGGGATTTTAGATTTGGTAATGTTTTTCTTCATTTTCTCTGATTTTCTCGGCATCCAAACCGAGTGACAAGAGTTTGAATTCGGAAGCTTGTGAAAAGATTCAGAGAGTTAAAAAGACAAAGTTTTGGAGCGAAAATTCGGATTGGAGAATTTAAAATGTGAAAGAGATAGATAAGTCCGAGTAGCATGTGTGTTTTAGCATTTAAAAATTAAATGATTCGATAAATAGAAATAAAAAAAAATGTATTAGAAATGTTAAGATTTTCCGATTAATAGAATTTCATTTGAATTTTGAGTTATCTAAAAAATAATTTTTTATATCAATTATTGATAACAGTGAGTAAATTGAAGGGAAACTCACTGGAGACCCACATTTTTTAAGATAATGACCTTATGTTAGATTCTTTTATTAGAGTTACCTGAATAGGCCAAATTTTAAGATGAAAAAATCTTATGCACCACCAAGCGCATGGGAAATGAGGTTAAAAGAGTAACTTTGTGAGAAATTATTGCACATTGTACAACAATGCTTTGATTGAATATTCAGATCTGATATTCAACTCTCATTTATTGATATGAATGCATGTGAGAAAAAAATATATATCAGCAAAATGCCATCTTAAATTCCATTAACCGCTCAAATACGGCATGCCCATTTATAATAATAACTAAATGGAATTAACTTGAATTATTAATATACATTTCATTCCATTTGGAGAGAAATTTTAATAAAAATTAAATGATCTTGACAGACGACGACGTTTTACTTGTCTCCAATACCATCAAAATTTCACTCGACAAAATCGGATCGACCCCCCAACTCATTCCTCTGCTTCTTATGCTTCATTTCTTATTACGACGCCGTTTCATTGATCTTCCTCTCCATTCCAAACTTAAATAGTCATCAGCTTAAAAGAAAAAGCAAATTAATTTGAATAAGAGAGCGATGGTTTCAGCTCCAAGTTGCGTCACGTTCCGTGCGAAAATCTCTCAATTCTTTTTAATCTTCAATCTGTTTGGTTACTAAGAAACGGTAGGAAAATTTAAAAAAAGAAGTAAACGTGAGTGATAATTTGTTTTTATATATATATTTATCGTATTTGCATTACGTGGTTTATGATGTAATTATGATAGATCACTGTTGTTAATTCAGTTTGTAGCTTTTTGTATAAGTTATCCCAATCATGAAACTCAACTGTTTTTATTGATTGAATCCTGAATTTTTTTATTGTTTATTGTTAATCGTTTAATGTGTTTGCTGAGCTGTCAGTTTTGTGCGTGAATGCAGAAGAAATTTTCGGTGTACGGTGCGTTTTGATTAGTTGATTTGAGCTCTGATCATAGGCGCATAATTGAGAGATGGCTTGGTTCAGCAGGAAAGTTTCGCTGGGAGGCTTCACGGATCTGGCTGGGGCCGTGAATAAGCTTAGTGAGAGCGTGAAGAATATTGAAAAGAATTTTGATAGTGCCCTTGGATTTGAGTAGAAGGCCGAGGAGGCTGAGTCTAGCAATCTCGAAGGTAGCTTATATTGAGTTGTGGATATCGTCAGTTGTTAGCACTGTCAGTTCGTGTTTTGATGAGAACTTTGTTTCTTTCGGGTTTGCATACTTAAAATTCACAGTTATAGTGATGATTATAACGAAGACTGATATCTTTGTTAATATGCATTGATGATTTAGTTTGATTTTTCTTTTAATTTTGGCTAAAGTTGAAAGGATCATGGTGCAAGATTACACAACCTGGATGGTATTAAAGTTATTTTTCTAGTTCTGTCTGAGGGAATGGTTTGGTCTAAAGTTGTATTTGAAGGAATAGAAATGGCTGGTTTTGAATCGATAATGTGTATAATGTCCTTAATTTTTGTGTGCCAGCCTCAGGATTATGGCCTCTCATGTCCTTTATGGGCCAGAAAAGTGAAGAAAGTACCACTGAATCACCAGAAAAACCTGAATCTTTAGAGAAACCACTGAGACCTGAAGAAAAAGAAGGGGTTGAGACTGAATGGTTATTGCATTCAAGCACTGAGCAAACATCTAATGAAGAAGAAAGGGATAACGAGCATACAGGGATGGCTGAGGGGGTAGATGTTGTTATGTCGGACCTTAGTAAAGTTGAATCTGAATCACTAACAGTGCCTGCTGGACCTCCAGAATCAACTATGCAAAATGTTGAGTCAACAGATTCTATTGAAAATCTGCATCAGAAAGAGATTTTGGGTCTAGGACCCTCTGAAGATGCAGACCAAGGATGGTACTATTATTCTACCTGATGAATCTGAAAATGTTGTTGATCCACATGAAAGCAAGGATGAGGAGAAGAAAGAAGAAAACAATGATGAAGAGAAGAAAGAAGAAAGCAAAGATGATGAGAAGAAAGAAGAAAGAAAGGATGAAGAGGAGACACTAGTGGAAGAGATTGTAGAAAAAAGTTTGCCAGTTGAGGCTGAGGCATCAAGTGCTGTCCAAGCTGAAGGGACCAAGCCTTCTGATTCCCATTCTGTCAGTGCTGCGGAGGCTGATAGTGCTTGCAGATTATCTTTGCCCACATCCCCTCCTTCAGATAAAGCTCCTCATGTGGTTTCTGCATCAGTTTCTCCTCAAAAAGGTGCAAGAGTCGAAGCAGTTGAAGTGAATCAGCATGCTAATGTCAATGAGATTCACACTAGGGAGCAAGAGTCGGGCTCAGAAGCAAATGTGCCTGTCTCAGAAGAATCTGTACCTGAACTTGAGAAGCTAAAGATGGAAATGAAAATGCTGGAAACTGCATTGCAGGCTGCTGCAAGGCAAGCTCAGGTACTTCATGTGCACAATTTTATATTTTGGAAAAAATGTAATTCTTAAACAAGTCTTTCTTACTTTGAGAACTAGACACTTAATATCTCTATTTCAGACCAAGCGCTGTTAATGGTGCCCATAAAGTGTTGTTAAACTACAACCATATGGTCATAGATCATCTTATTTGAAAACTAAATAACATTTTACTGGTTGGTTCTTCGTCCTTGTCTAGTGTGATATTTTTGGTGTTACCTTTAACATTTTTGGGTGCAATCAGCTAGTGCATAAACTAGGAGGTTTTTGAGGTAAAATTCTATTAAAAACCTTCCTTTTGCGGAAAATGACGAAATCATGGCTACTTTCAAGTTCTTTATTTTATTGAATTATTGGACTTACCTTAAGCTCAACTATAAAGACCTCAATGGTTGTTATTTTAGCTGTTTGAGTGCAGAGATATGTGTTTCCTTTCTCCCATGTTTATATGACCTAACATTGTTTGATGAGAATAAAGTTGCTTATGATGCTTTGTAAACTGCAAATATTTCTTCGTTTGATGAGTGTCATTTTGCAGATCTGTAGCAGCCTATTAGATTAATTCTTAGGACATACCATATATCAAAATTCTAGGGCCTATCTGGTTTTCTTTTTTCTTCTTTTTGGTTAACTCGGGTAACCCGGCCCTTCATTGTTGGACTGGTAAACCAAGGGGCCTATGATCACTTAAACCCATAGCCATAGGACGGATAAATTAGAATTGTGCTTTATCATAATACATCACGTAGTTCAATCCTTGGCCTCGCGTCAATGACCCTTAGCCTTTCATCACTTGGGCCAATGTCTGGGGTCTTATTTGTTTATATTTCTATCAACATAAATGCCCACTTCCATTTTATCCTACATTGACAGGGCTTTTGTACCTCACCTCTCCAAACTTTTGTGGTTGAAACTTGTTTAAATATTTTCTTAAAACTAACTCTTGCTCAGCAAATTTTTTTTCACTTAAGCCAAAAAAAATGCAACATTTTCATGTCAATTTTATTAAAAATCTCTAATGTGGTTTACTTGCTGCCTTTATCATTCTCTTGCATTGACACATTTCCTGCACATTCACTATGGTATGCTTCCCTAACTTGTAAAACTTGGTAGTCACTTACATTTTTTGCATGCCAGTTCTTTTTGGTTTGTATTTTCATCTGTTTTTCCTTTTTGTCATCCATGCATCATGCTTAACAGTTAGTACTGCATCATGCATGTATCTTTCATTTAATTTCAGCAGCTTATATAAAGCTGTCCTTTTTCTAGGCAAAAGCTGATGAGATTGCTAAGTTGATGAATGAAAATGAGCACCTAAAAGCTGTGATTGAGGACTTGAAGGTAGTTAAGCGTGTTTATTATTTTCCTTAAATTTTCATTTTGATCTTGTAAGTATGATGGTCATATTTCAATTCTTGACTTCTCTTTTATCCAAATTAATAACCATTTATTTTTCTTCTTTTACAAATTTGCACTTAATTGTAGAGATTTTAAAATCAAACATGTAAGATAATATTCTTGAAGATGCTTTTCTCTCTTCTCTATCCCAGCCATATATTTAAAAAAGAGATATATATTTAAATATCTTGAAGTTTTGGAACAGAGAAAATCCAATGATGCTGAAATTGAAACTTTACGAGAAGAATACCATCAAAGGGTTGGAACTCTTGAAAGAAGGGTAAGTTCTTGTTTCAAACAATTATTCCATGTTTATGGTCATTTATATCTATATATCAACCTTGTGATAGCTTAATATTGTTGCCTAAAAGCTGGAATCCTTTTTCTTTTTGGAGCTATTAAATTTTTAGTGTGGGATTAAGTTTATTACCTTTTTTCCTACCGGTATGATTTTAATGTAATAGTATAGGTAGTTATTCGTTGTAGATCATGTTCATTATCTCTCTCTTAGCTAGTCATCCATAGTTTGTTGCTCTAGATGCTTTTGAACATTTAAAGTTTTCACTTATGATGGAATATTTTGCTCCTACTTTCATATAGTACGTACATTGTTCCGTTCGTTGAAAAAATTGCATTTTCTTTCAGATATCTAATACTCTAAGACTGAATCTACGCTTTTCTTTTACTGAGCACTAACTGTGATTATCTTGTAAATGCTTTTTTGTTGCATCTGTCAAAATATGTGGAAGTGTAGTTTTCTAAAATTTGTGTACAATAGTGGCATCAGTTTTACGTTTCTTTTCATTGTATGTCATGTGTTTAGAAACTGGTTACAATAAATTTAAAGAACTAAAGGGAAAAATCATTTTCTTATTTTTTATTTCTAAACATTGTATTATAAAGGTTTAACTGCAGATTAGTTTTTTTATTATATATCAGACTTTGCATTTTGTTATGATCTAAATTATGTGTTTTTGAGCCATTTACTCAAACTAGAAAATGAAAATCGGTTTAAAAGGAGAAGGTAAATGTAAAGTTATTCAAGGTACAAGACTAAGGCAATAAGGATGTTGTAACACATTAAGAATGAGCATAAAACTTGTTTTAAGAGATTAATGTGTTTCATTATGTGCTTGCATTTGATGCCAGTTGAATGCATTTAAGGTGTTATCTGGAAGAACATTATAAGCTTTTGTTGACTGCCTTTTGCAGGACAATTGAGTACGCTTATTTATCTGAAATTCATTTTTGGTCGATCATTTCAGGTTTATGCTCTTACGAAGGAAAGGGACACACTTAGGAGAGAGCAGAACAAAAAAAGTGATGCAGCTGCTCTTTTGAAGGAAAGAGATGAAATAATTAATCAAGTTATGGCTGAAGGTAGAGATTCAGAAACTTTGACATAATATATCAAGTACTATGTTGTATATTCTGTTTCTGAGGTGTTAATATATATATATATATATATATATACACACACACACACACACACACACACACACATACACACACACACAAACACTTTTAAGAGTGTTGAAAGTCTATATTTAATGTGTAAATTGACCCCTTCTTAGCAATTGTCTGTTATTTCAGGTGAAGAGCTTTCAAAGAAGCAGGCTGCTCAAGAAGCTCAGATTAGGAAATTAAGGGCCCAGGTATGTAAGCAGTGTAACTTACTCTTTTTTTTTTTTTTTCAATAAGCACTTTCACATGCATCTTCTAATTAATTAACTTTTTCGTCATTTATTCTCCTCTTCATGAGAGCTAGACTAGAGAGTTTGAAGAAGAGAAGAAAGGTTTAGTTACCAAGCTTCAGGTAATTGAATTCTTGTAATTGTCTTACCAATTATGGTTAGTGAGTTAATTTTTCTAATTACTTGTTTTCTTCGGTCGTCATAAAACTGATGAAAAAAATTACTGCTTTTTAACTTTCAGTGTCTACTAGTGATGATTTTCCACGTGAGCATGGGTTTTGTCCACACAGTATTAACAAGAAGCTCTAATAGTTGAATTTTTATGTAGGGCTTACAATGATTGAGTTAGATTTACTTGTTAATATTTTTGAATTATTTTTTTTGCAATCTAGCCTTTTACTTTTTCTGTGGGATGGAGAGAGAGAGAGAGAGAGAGGGGGGGGGGGGGGGGTGGGTGCATGAAGGAGTGATATCCCTTTCAATGTTGTAGTGACAGACACTTGCAAAAATTGCTGAAAATAATAGTTTAACATTTACTTACAAATTTACTTCTGTTTTAATAACCAAATTATTTTTGCTATTGTTTTGGTGTTAATCATAATCTCTTGTTAAAGGTGTATTGTTTATAAGTCCATTTCTAGGTTGAAGAGAACAAAGTAGAGAGCATAAAAAAGGATAAAACAGCAACAGAGAAGTTACTGCAAGAAACAACTGAGAAACACCAAGTAGAACTTGCAACACAAAAGGACTAGTATACAAATGCTTTGAATGCAGCCAAGAAGGCTGAAGAATTAGCAGAGGCACGTGCCAACAATGAAGCAAGAACTGAATTAGAGAGTCGTCTAAGAGAGGCTGAGGAATGTGAAGCTATGCTCGTTCAAGCACTGGAAGAATTAAGGCAGGCATTAAGTAGAAAGGAGCAACAGGTTTCTGCTTGATTTACTGAGTTAATTGTTTGATCAAGCTGACTTTGAAAGTGATGATTTACTTGTGTTTGCTTTCTGATCTTGCAGGCAGTTTTCAGGGAAGACAAGCTTTGCGGAGACATTGAAGATCTTCAAAAACGTTCAGGTATGCTAACTTCCTTAGATATTCTTATTCATATTTTTTTTCACATTTTGTGATATTTTAAACAAATTTTACATTCAATGTTATGGTGCCACTTTTTCTAGGCTAGTGAATGCCGGTGTGAGGAGTTGATCACTCAAGTGCCTGAATCAACAAGACCCCTTTTAAGGCAGATCGAAGCCATGCAGGTGAGAGATGTATCCTTCTTGCATCATGAGGATCTGTATGTACCTTGAATGATAATCCTTCAATATTTTCCTGATATAATTATGAGTATTTGCTGAATTGTTTATAGGACACAACTGCAAGAAGAGCAGAGGCCTGGGCTGCTGTTGAGAGGTCTCTTAACTCTCAGCTACAGGTGTGTTGATTTTCATTGATATAAATTATATAGTAAACAAGACTTCTGAACCCTAACATTTGGTCATTTAATTTTAATCCCAGGAAGCTGAGGCCAATGCTGCAGCTGCAGAACAAAGAGAGCAATCTGTCAATGAACACTTCTCACAAACCTTATCTAGAATAAATGTTCTTGAAGCTCAGGTTTATACCTTTTGTGGGAATTAAATTTGTTGTTAATGGAGATCTGTTAGGAACCTGCTCAAATCATCCCCAACCAACAAACACAGCCAGCACACACAAGCAGCACATACAAACAGAATTGATTTCTAAGAGGTAAAACAGGACAACACCCAAAATGGAGTAACCCTTTTATTTTACATATTCTCAAATGGATAATTCCAGTCATTTGATAGGCCAGTGCTCTGCACTTCTGACTCTCCCTCAATCAGCCAAAGGCTGCCCAAACAAAACCCAATTTCTTCTCTCCCCGATCTCTCTTTTATGTTTTGGTCATTTCATAACTGTCCATACATGTTTCATAACTGCTCAATTCCATTTCATAGTTGTCCATACATCTTTAAGGTAAATGTTACTCCTAGCAAGATCCTTCAATGAGTAGTACTTGGATGTGCTCAGGAATTAATTTTATATCTTTCTTTGGAATTAATTTTGTTGTTAATGGAGATCCTTCTATGAGTAGTACTTAGAGCTGCACTTTGTTCCAGATTTCTTGCCTCAGAGCAGAACAGACCCAGTTAAGTAAGTCCCTGGAAAAGGAGAGACAAAGAGCTGCTGAGAACAGACAGGAGTACCTTGTGGCAAAAGAGGAAGCTGACACTCAAGCAGGCCGTGCAAACCAGCTTGAAGAAGAAATTAAAGAACTAAGGCGGAGACATAAGCAAGAGTTACAAGATGCACTCATGCATCAGGAACTTTTGCAGCAGGTGCTGCTTTCAGTTCTTTTTCAAGTTCTTTATTGATCTTATTTTATAATAGATTTTTGTGTCAGTGGTGTTGAAAGTAATGTGGAAACTAAAAACATCCTGAACTGAACATTAAATTGACACAGAGGGTAGACGTTGGATTATTCTTTATAGATTTGAGACTTTTGTCTGTGTTTCTTTGATGATTGAAATTTCATGCTTGAAACATGGTCTTTTGAACTTCAGAGCAAGAAAGACCCTTAAAAGTGACAGTGCTGCAGAACTTACTGTAATATGGATTTATCTAATTCACATTGAAAAAGTAGAAAACCCTGCATGTGTTTAATTACCAGTACTCACTTCTACAGGAAATCTACTAATGTAATCACCTGGGACTTTGCAGGAAATAGACAGGGAGAAGGCTGCTCGGGTGGATTTGGAAAGGAGAGCAGCAGTTCACTCTGCTTCTGTGGCACAATTCTGCTTTTAAGAATGGTATGATGATTTGCTTCAATTGTCATCTTTTAAAGTTTTTAGTATCTTAGCCATATGTTTTTTTTTTTTTTTTTTTGGCTTCTTTTACAGGAAGATTATCTCGGAAACTATCAAGTGCTAGCAGCCTCAGCAGCATGGAAGAAAGCCATTTTCTGCAAGCTTCTTTGGACTCATCTGATAATTTATTTGAAAAGAGAAAGCATATGGAAGCAACCATAAGCCCGTACTTTATGAAGAGCATGACACCTAGTGCCTTTGAATCTAGTCTTCGTCAGAAAGAGGGCGAACTTGCATCATATATGTCTCGTTTGGTATGCATGTTTTGAACTCTCAGTTAACTTACGTTTAGCATTACATGTTTCGTGAGGTTCACTATGCTGGAAATTCTAGTATTGTAGTGCTATTGAGCTGTGTCACCTTAAGAATCCATTTCTTGATATGGCTTTGATTGACTTTTGTTTATAACTGATGTCAGGCATCAATGGAATCTATTCGGGACTCACTTGCTGAAGAGTTGGTTAAAATGACTGGACAAGTAAGTTTCTATCCATTTTCGTTTCAAGGATTGCTACTCAAGTTTCTTTCTGTTACCATAACTTAATATTCTCAAATCATTAAATCCATAGTTCTTTGTTGGTCAGTGTGAAAAGTGGCAAGCAGAAGCTGCCATGTTGCCTGGCATACAGGCAGAATTAGACGCACTAAGACGGAGGCATGCTGCTGCTCTGGAGCTAATGGGTGAGCGTGATGAGGAGGTGAGAACCATTTTGCTGTTTGCTCTTCTGTATTTCTTTTAAACAGAGAACATATTATGAAAGCCTTTTTAACGTTTTATGCATTATTTTCTCGCACCCAATGTGGTCGCATAAATACAGTTGGAGGAAATCCGTGCCGATATTATAGACTTGAGAGAAATGTACAGAGAGCAAGTAAACTTGCTTGTGAATAAGGTAGCCATGTCGTTTTCATTATAATATCTTCAATATTGCATGGGTTTTTGACAACTTCGTGCACTTATGCCCGCCTGTATTTGTTCTTGACAGATCCAAGTAATGAGCTCATCAATGGGTAATGCGGGAGAAGTCAACTCAATATTACAGTATTAGATACCATACTTTTTTTTATTGATGTTCTTAATATAGTTCATAGTCTACCCAGTCAATGCAATTCCTGATTGTTCAAAAAATTTATGTGCAATTTTTCGCCTTGACAAAGCTGTATTGTACGTTTAGAGGAATAATATCCATGGCCGAATGTAAACGCTACGTTTCCTTTCATAGCTATTTTTTTAGTTTTGGTATATATCATTGACCGTGGATTTCGATTCAAATAAACACAAGAATATGCCAGTTAACATCACAGTGATGCAATCGAATTGTGCATACATTTGAAGGGTAGAAATTGAATACAAGAAATTTTAGGACAAATTTTGGACTAAAGTATCTGGGCCCATGACACTTTATGTCAGTCAATTCACTGGCCCACCTTGCTGGCATACCTGTACCAAATGCTAAGCATTTCAAACGAATCGGAATTTGGCTCTCTAGAAGGTAACCGAAAAAGTAAACAAGGTGGGGTACTACTAAGTTGCGTAAAATAGAAGATACTCCTTGTGCTACCAACAATTGTACGTAGTGTTATACAATAGAATGAACAATAAACAAATATACTCTCATTAATTTAATTAATTAATTTTATAATTTGACAATATTAAAAATTCAAATAATATTATTAACATGTAAAATATTTTAAATTATACATCAAACAAATATTTTAAGATAAGATATATTAGTTTAATCAAACTTAATATTAGTTTATTCCCAATAATTATTAAATATATCTAAATAAAATATTATTTTAATATTAATTTTTATAACCTAATAATCTATTAGATAATTTGTTTTTGTTATAATATTTTCCTTTATATGATAAAAAATTTGTAATTTTACTTCCAACTACAAATTCCTCTTAAATCTGAAATGAGTTCCAGATCGGATCAGTATCACCAACCTCGGTTAATTTCAGCCCCATATTTCACGTGTCCAACTCTGTTGGTGTGACGACAAAATTCATGTGGCCAACAAACCGCCTGCTGCTCCTCCCACCGAGCTCCAGGTGTTCATCTCCAAGATCTCGGCGCTTTGTTTTTCTCACCTAAAAAACCAGTACAATATTTAGAAAATGAAAAACACTACTCTCAACACCATTTGCGCACATTAGCATGTATCATAATTAAACCGTTTCGAAATCTTAGTGTAGATGTCCTTGTCTTCAGTTAAAAGCTTGGCACTGACGTACGAACGAAAATGGAGCCACTGACACTTCTCACAACCGGCGCATTTTAGCCTCCTCTCTGATTTTTAGTTAGATCACTCTCCTCTTGTGGCGCATTCTTGATTTCTCTCTCACTGATGATGCTCTGAAACGGTGGCGTAGCGGAACCCCTGTTTAAACAACTGCGTTAGTTTTGTGGTAGTAAGCTTCGGTGTTTTGTGTGCTGAGAAATAATATGGTGAGTGAAATAGTGTGTTTTCTTTAAGCTCGATGTTTCTGTTTGTTCTAGATCCTGAAACGGTGCCTTTGTGAAGCTCAGTCATACTAGATTGTATCTTAAACACGAGAAAATTGATTAAAAAAAAAAAACAATGTTTATTTTAATCTAAGTTTATAAAATTTTTGCATTTTCTCATCATTTTGGAAGTATATCTGTCGTGAAACGAAATGGTGAATCTCTGTTTGTTGCTGATCCAGTGAAACATTGCCTTGCAGAACTTCAATTTTCTGATATTTATTTAATAGTGGCAATTGTTTGATTTTGTAATTAGTTATGATTTTATTTTACAGTTAAATGGTTAGAGCTTAAATCAGTGTTTACATGTTGTTTCTCTGTTTTAATATGTAATTTTTATTTTGTAGTTAGATATAAATATATCATTTAGTGGAAATATTTTATTCAAGAATAGGAGTTCTGTTTGTATAAGATCTAATATAAAGTATGGTAAATTCTTCAGTGGCCATGTTTTGCACTCTGATTTGTCACTGTAGTATTAGTTATAGTGCTTTATTTATTGATAATTTTTTTTTTCTAGAAACTACTTGGTATTTAGGTTTTCTTAAAGATTTGATATTGTGGTTAATGCAGTTGGCTTCCGACTTTTTTATAACTTCGAAAGATAATTCAACTCGGAACAATGTGCGTGGGCGTCATGGGGATGCTTCTTGGATGTCTAAGCGTGCACCCTCAAAGGACTATTTTGATGGCAATGAGAAAGACGAAAGCTCAAGTAATCTTATGTTACATACTAATCAATTTTATTGATTGGTTAAGTTGAATTTTTTTGCTGTTACTGAATTTTGTTGTGTGAGTTGTGATAGAATCTGCATGATTGATCTCATCTCATGCATTCCAATTAGTTGGGGATTTCATTTGACTTGAGATCTGCTAATATAGGTTCTATAAATGAACCATGAAATGCAATATTCAGGAATATTATATTTCCTTGGTGTGTCAGTGCAACTTGTCCTTTCTCTTCAGTAAGATAATGTCTTAAAGTGGCAAGTTGTATATTTTGTTCTTCTTTTCATTCTGGAATGTGATTTTGTATTGTGTGTCTTTTGAGCAATAAAGCTGTATCCACTGCAATTTTATTTCTGTTATATTTAACTAGAAACTCCGCTCTGTTAAAGCACAAAACTGAGCAATCTCTTGCCCCATCAGTTGGAATTGGAAGTGCGCACATACGCAGTGGCAGAAACTGCATTTGCTTAATTTATATAACCTAAATATGATTTTAACTTTTCCTCATTTATGCAAAGTAGATTATCTGATTCTTTTTTCTTCTATGTGCAAATAATTTTTATGTTTATGAACAATAACTGAGAATTCATATGATTCTTTATGTAGTACGGATGCCCAATGGTCTGGTCAGTGTAGGAAACCCTTCTTGGAGCCGGTGTTTGCCACATATACTTGTGGCAATTATTTCTTCATTATTATTTGGCTACCACCTCGGGTGTGTCCCTCTGAAACTGAATATTTCTTTTATATTCTCCAATTAATATGTATGAAAAATAGGAAATAATCTCTTTTAAGTTTGTTAATGCAGAGTAGTTAATGAGACATTAGAAAGCATCTCTATAGACCTTGGCTTTAGTGGGAGTACCATTGCTGAAGGTAATCTAATTAGTTGTCCATTTTTTTTACTTTCTTTTTGGTAAATTCTTCTAACATGTTGGTCTATGTGAATGAAGGTCTGGTGGTTAGCACATGTCTAGGGGGTGCCTTAGTTGGATCTATGTTCAGTGGTTGGATTGTAGACGGGGTTGGACGCCGCAGGGCCTTCCAGATATGTGCTTTGCCCATGATAATTGGGGCTTCAATGAGGTTTCTTCTATGTACAGCATATTAGTTTTAACACCTTCTTGAGTCAAACCTGTCAGGCTTTTGGTCAACATGTGTTCTCTTTGTAAATATCCTAAATACTGCTTGTTTGAGTTTAGAAGATGAACATTTGTTCAAACAAATTTTTTTTTTTTTATTTCAAAACCAGGGATTTTTCTAGCATTTTTCAACTACATTTTTTTCCCTAATGATATTTTGGGAGCTTCTTGGAAACAAGAACTGATTATTATAATATATCAGTGAAAATTTGGTGTCACTTTTATTTATTTCTGGTACTTCATCCTTCTCTATAAAATTTTGGGTTCATTTATGCTCAATGTGAGTTTGTGTCTGCAAGAGCTGGAGCACTTAATGTGTGTTTTGCATCTGGTTTTAGGGTCTGAAATCTCTATACTTCATTCTCACTTTTTTTTTTTTTTAATATTCATTGAAGAAAATTAAGATGACGTGGAGAACTGATGACAGGTTTTTCTTTCTTGTACATCGGGCTTGAAGTCTTTTAGCTTAATATCCTGAAAACTTCCTGACAATGTGTGCCCTTTTGTATATGACCGAGAGATCAATGTGCTTTCTTTGTGCAATAGTCTGAAACTGTATAAAGCTTATAGAAACATTCAACTATAACGTTGCAGTGCTGTAGCAAAGAATCTCTGGGGTATGCTTCTGGGAAGGTTATTTGTTGGAACTGGAATGGGTATTGGCCCACCTGTTGCAGCTCTCTATGTGGCAGAGGTGTGAGAGACGATTGTTTTGTAGATTTGCCTTGATTGCCTATTAACATTACTTTGTGAACTGTAGTTGTCTCTTTCTCTCTACATGGGGATTGATCATGCTTTCATTTCCAAATAGATTTCTCCATCTTATGTAAGGGGTGCTTTCGGTAGTTCCACTCAGATTGCAACATGTCTTGGAATTCTGGGGGCACTATTTATTGGACTTCCTGCCAAGGAAGTGGTGGGTTGGTAAGAATCAGATGAAGCCTTGGCACTTTCTGAAATAGATGGATGATTGATTTTATAATTGTTTCTGTCTGTTTTAAGACTTATACAATTGACCTTTTTCTGTATTCTGTAAGAATAAGTAAAATTTATTTGCTTTTTTAGTGCTCAAGTGGTGCACTTGTGAATTGTTTCTTGTATTAACTTGATGATGTGCTCAGGTGGCGCATTTGTTTCTGGGTATCTACTATTCCTGCTGCGCTACTTGCTCTGTCAATGGAGTTTTGTGCAGAAAGTCCCCATTGGCTTTTCAAGGTCGTCTGCTCCCTTTTGTGTATTGTTCATGTCTTTCACAATCAATCTAATTTGGCTGTCTTGTTTGGATTCTGTAATTTTTTTGGTTACATTTTTAGACATAGATGTGTTTAATGATGGTGTAGTAAATTTGAGTGAAAGTAAGTCTAAAGCATATTGATTCATTTTATGATTATAAGCAATATACTTCATTCAGTATAAATGAAGGCAGATCCATGTTAGATCAGAACAGTAATCAAGTTTAATGATATGTGACCCTTTTGGTTGGGTTTGGGATGATATGCAATATAGAGGAACAGGAACTGTTAGTTATCATTTGAATCAGGCTTATGACAGGCAGCATATTGCAGTGGCTGTAATCTGACCTGAATTATAGTTTACTGTTGGTGCAACGAGAGTGTAGGAATAATGAATTACACAACCAACCATTGTTAATGCTTCAAATAATTAATTAAGATTTTGTTGCTGAATGATAGTTTTTGGGTTCTAGCATTTTCTTGATTTGCAGTGGTGTTACTGGAAAGCAGCTTTGGTTTTAAAGTGGTCTAAATTTTTGGGTCTTTTTTTGTGGTTTCTTAAATTACTTTTCTAATTTTGACCTGCTTTCTGAATTGTTCATACTTTTCCAGAAATGCCCACATACAAGCAACTGTTACATAGTCCAGTTTTAGGTGCAGTCACTAAGTTACAACTTAAGACTTCCAATAAATTTGCTTAATTTGTTTTTTCATTGGTTTGACTGTGGTTCTCGTAATTATTGTCTATGTTAATGTCATTTGATCAATTAGACACTTAAATTATTTTCTTTCCTTGACTGCTTCAGAAGGGAAGAGGGGCTGAAGCCGAGGCTGAATTTGAGAAGCTTTTAGGAGGATTACATGTAAAGCACTCTATGGCTGAACTTTTAAAGTCAGATAGAGGGGATGAGGCAGAAGTGGTGAAGTTCTCAGAGTTGATCTTTGGCCGCCATTTTCGAGGTAAACATGTCAATATGTTTCAAGTTACATGAACATAAAAGTGTGCTTACCTATATGTTTCCCTCTAAAAAATTACTTTTAACTTCTCCATTTTGCAGTGGTTTTCATTGGGTCTGCCCTTTTTGCTTTACAGCAGCTATCTGGCATAAATGCTGTATTCTACTTTTCATCAACTGTCTTTAAAAACGCTGGTGTACCTTCAGATTTTGCTAACATATGTGTGGGAATTGCAAATTTATCAGGTAAAATATTATTAGACTCCCTAAGGGTTTACCTTATAAATAGTTTATTGTTTATTTTGATCAAAATGTTTGTGCTGTCTTAGCGTCAATTATTGCGACGATGTTAATGGACAAGCTTGGAAGAAAGGTTCTTTTACTAGGAAGTTTTTTGGGCATGGTAAGGAAAATGTTTAAAACAAGTTAAATTTCTGGGTTACAATCTATTTTTACATAACATAATGATACTGCATCATCTATCAATTCCCTTAACATACATGTATTTATAAGTAGGCTCTTTTGATGATATATTGGATTATTTACTTCAGACTGTGATGCTTCAGTGGCAGTGATCTGTAGCTGCAAAATTACCCTTTGTTGGAGGTATAGGGTCAACACTAGAGTAAGGTTATTGTAAATAGGATTGATCAATTTGTAGTTTCTGCATTTGTATTTTCAAGTGTGGTGTCAGCAATTTATCATGTCTGCTATTAGTGCATTCACAATTTAGATCTTGCATCTGGTCGACTCTGAAAATTAATGTATTATTTGCTTAACACATTTTGTTGGTTCAGGCAGTAGCAATGGGTCTTCAAGTAATTGCAGCAACTTCTTTTGTTTCAAGCTCTGGAGCACTGTATCTATCTGTTGGAGGCATGCTAATGTAAGTTGTGAATCCCTGTCTACATGAAGATCAAAACCAAAAAAAAAAAAAAAACAACAACAAAAACATGCTCAGCTCTTGGGATTGTACCTATGTCTTGATGATAAAGCTGTCTTTTTGTTTCTGATATGTGCCTTTCAGTCACCAAAGGTTGATTGACGTCAAAGAGTGATGTTCTGGAATTAGACGCCTGGGAATTTTCTATATTATGACTTGAGTAAATGAGTATTTTGAGTGTTATGATATTAAAAATTGATCACAAACTTAATGGGTTAGAATTATCCATGTTAAATTCTGATAGACTATATGTACCTAGAGTGGTTTATAGCATGCCTAGGTGATGTAATTGCTCAAGATTATTGAGGGGAAAACATTACTTCCAAATAAATGTTGATCTCTGATGTAATGACATGTTTTTTTTATACATGACTTGATAATGCAGGTTTGTCTTCACATTTTCCCTTGGTGCTGGTCCTGTTCCTAGTCTTCTCCTTTCAGAAATATTTCCTAGTCGAATCAGAGCCAAGGCGATGGCAGTTTGCATGGCAGTGCATTGGGTAATTGTTTGTTGATTTTTATATTGACCAATTGAATTTGCTTGAGAAACCTAAACAGTTCAATCTTAGTTATTCTCAGATGGTTAGGTGACTTACATTGGTTGTTTTGGTGAAACTAAACCTCTTTTATTTGGGGAAACACATTATTTATCTTGCTGACAGCATCTTCATGACAGGTGATAAATTTTTTTGTTGGCCTGTTGTTTTTGCGCTTACTGGAGCAACTAGGGCCGGTACTGCTCTATACAGTATTTGGTTTCTTCTGCTCATTAGCTGTTATTTTTGTAAAGAAGAACGTGATGGAAACCAAAGGAAAATCACTGCAAGAGATTGAGATTGCACTTCTTCCTCCGGAATAGAGAGAGGTATGCCATTTTCCTGTTGTTTGCTGAACCACACGAATTCTAAGGTCAGCATTCTTTAAGAAACCATAACTTTGTATCAGGCAGAAAGATGAGTAGATTCCAGATTGAAGTAGAAAATAGAAATATTTCTAGTATGACAAACTTTATATGAAAAGTGAAGGATTCACACACAGATTAATCTACTATCTCTTCTAATCCCATACGACTGAGAAAGTTTAAGGTTAACATCAAATACTGCTTACTCAATATCTCATGTTTAGTCTGACATAATACTGAGACAAGCCACTCTAGCATAATGGATCCTTGTATTTCGACAGTAAAAGATATCCCTAAATATATCTTATAACCTAACCGTGGGTAGTGGCCGACTAAAGATTAACTATGTAGTCATTAGTTTTGAATGAGATGGGGGATGTTATAATTTGATGCTATGCTATGTTTCTGCTACTGAATTTGTGAGTTGTGTTCATTATATGCAGGCTTATAAGTCTTCGGTTTATACATACATTCATGATACATTTGAAGGCTTGAAGGCGTAATGTAAATTCCTTGAGAGTCCTTTTTCTATTATCCTTTTTATTGTTTTTTTTTTTTTCAGCACATTGGTGTGTGTGTGTGTGTGTTTTTTTTTTTTATTATTATTTTAGAACTTTAATATAGTTTATAGGACAAAATGAAAGATTTTATCTACCGTGAGGATTATTTACAAGACCTACATTTTAAAATACGAGGTTTACATAATCTTTTAACCGGGTGGAATTTTCTACTAAAGGTAAAAATTCTCATTTTAATATATATTTTTTTCAATTATTGACTGAATTAAAAATAATGCTTCTATTTTATTTTTCACACATTTTGTGTGGAAGAATTTAATCATCTAAATTTTAAATGATGATGAAGTAGCTTCTTTAATGGTTAATATTTGATAATAATGGTTTTAAGAATTATAGTTAACATGATCATAAAATATTTGGAAAACATCGTCATAGCTGGGCTCTCTGATTAACTATCATCTACTTACATGTAATGCATGTATGGTATGTTACCATCAATGTGAGACCATAGGTCAGTTAATCCAAATTCAAGTAAAATCACGATCCTAGTGATTTGTGTTACATTATTATCATGTAACTTGCATAAAAATATTATCATCTTTGTTCTTATCTTTTAGTTAGATGGTGTTCGGTTTTTAATTTAAAATTTGAATGTATCTGATTGTTGGATATGTTTGAATGTGTAAACGTGAACACATCTGTTTTATTTTATTTTTATTATAAACAAGTGAATTCTGATGATTTGACCTGTGTCTTTGGCAAGTTAATACATGCTTTAAGCAATCTTTTATATAATCAAATTTCGAATATATATAAAAACTAAATATAGTTGATGTTATTAAATTGTTTTTATAGTATTACAAAATTTCAAGAATATGGCTACTTGACCACCCTTGCTGGCGGTTCCACCATTTTGTGGCAGCCAAAGGAATTTTTCCCACCCATAGTTTGAGGCAACAATAAAATCTCATCTTCAAGGTTTTAAAAATCTAAAATCTCATTCTTAAATCAAATTTAATATTAAATCTAATGGTAAACAATAATAATTTAAAGGTATTTTTATCATTTTAAGATTAAAATTTTATAAAATAATAAAATAAATTTTATATAAATATAAAATTTTAAAAACTTTTTTAAAAATTTAAAAATATTTTTAAAAATTTACAAATTTAAAAAAATTGAAGCATGCACCGTCGCCGATGTTGGTGGTAGTAGCCGCTAATAATAGAATTAAGTGGTCATTTCTGATCATCTGGTTCCTTAAAAGGCCAGATCTAGCCTCTCCATTCAGTGGAGTTGGCCAGATCTGACCACTTTCTTTAGAAAAAATCGTTAGAAATGACCAGAAAGGGTCAGACTTGGTCCCATTGATTGTTTCTGATTATTATTTTTGGTAGAGACAATCATATCTATCCATTTCTACTAAAATTAGAGATGATCATATTTGACAGCCTCCACCGAACGGAGAGGCCACCAGCCACATGGGTTAGTCATGGCGGCCACCACCACCAATGTTGACAACGGTGGTTATTTTAATTTTTTAAATTTTTTGAAAACTTTTATATTTAAAAATTATTTAATAATTTTATTATAAATTTTTAATTTTTAAAAGAATATTTTAATTTTTTTATTTAAAATTTTATTCAAAAATAAGAATTTTAATTTTTAAAATATGGAGGGTGAGATTTGGTTCCGTCTCCAATTATGGGTGGGAATAATATTTATGCAAAGAAGACTTGGTCAGGAGTGGAATGTAGGGTGGTTGTGGCAGTAAAGACTGGCAGGAGCGTACCCAAAAAGAAAAAGACTGGCAGGGAAAAGTCAAAATTCAACCACTAATCAAACTATGATATTGAGTGGCTGGAGGTTGCTTATTGAAAGCATGTACAACTATATTAATAACGAAGTTGGCGACCATTCAAAGCACAAATAATTTTTTTTAAATATTATAATAAAAATATATTTAAAATGTAAATATAATTTTAAAAATTTATAAAAAAATAATTAAATATATTTTATTTTATTTTAAAAATTATTATATTCTTCTTACATATTTTAAATATATATTATAATATTACTAATTTATAATATGATATTTATAATCTTAATTTATTGTAATAATTAATGGTGTAATTGTTGTTTATAAAGCTCTAAACAGATACAGAAATTGAAAGTTTTCAAAAAAAAAAATAACAATTCTTTTTCAAATTTTAAAAAAACTTAAAATTTTTTTTATTAACACTCCTAAAATTTCAAAAAAATTATATTTTAATTTAAGGATATAATTATACATTGTTAATACTCCTATTTATCTCTACAAGCAAAGTTTTTAATTATTTTTAGTTGAAATTAATATAAATTAGAGTAAAAAATATTTAATAAAATTGTAGGAGTAAAGTATTTATTTAGCTTGAAGGTACTTTTATCTTTTTGGTAATTCTATAAAAAAAAAAAAAAACCGAATTTATTAGCAATTTAACTGATAAGTGGAAAATTGACTTTTTCAATTTTAACAGTGAAAATTTGTCATTTCATGAAACCTTGGGTAGGACATAGTGATTTTGCCTTTTTTTAAAGTAATTTTTGATAATATTTTGGATAGTGGGTATGCATAATCTAGCTTGATCTAATTCTGAAAATTTTTTGATAAAATTTTTAAACCGAAATAAACCATTTAGTGCTTCTAATCATATTTTTAATATTATGCTCCTCTATATATCTATAAATTTTTTTGAATTTTAATTATGTCTTATGTTAATATTATCTAAAGCTTATTACATTAAGAATTACGAATATGCATAGCTCGTGAATAGGCGAAATGAAGTGTTTATCAATGTGTGAGACCACAATTTAAATCTAGATTAGCAGCAACATAACTTTTATATTCAATTTTGATAAATATGTTATTATTAATTAAAATGACATATATATATATATATTGATAACAAGTACCTTGCATTGTATATTATCATCACTTTATGTATTCAAATTAGACCTTTTTTTTTTTTTTTTTTAAATCTTTTAACCCGAAAAAGCCAAACTTTGTATATCAATCGGTTCAATCTGATTTTATTATTGAATTTTTTTATGTGTTTCCCTAATTTTGGATACAAGTATTGCAAAGACAGAAATACCATTAATAATTAGCTTTGGAAATTTAAATTTTAATGTGCTAAATTTTATTACTTAAATACTATAGTAATTGCCAAAAATATCAAAATGATATTTGGAAATACCAAAAATTTCTTTATAAAACTATGAAAATAAGTGAATAATGTATTTTTAATACCGTTAACGAATGAAAATATAAAAGGCCAAAGGACTTATTCCCACCTATAGTTTGAGACGGGGACAAAGTCCCATCCACTAACTGTTAAAAGCCCAAATTTCCACCCTTTAACCAAATTTAATATTAAATATAATAGTGAACAATAAAAATCTAGAGATATTTTTGTCCTTTTAAGATTCAAATTTTATAAAATAATAAAATAAATTTTATATAAATAAAAAATTTAAAAATATATTTAAAAATTTTAAAAATTTAAAATATAAAAGTAGTCACTGTCATTAATGCCAACGATGGTGGCCGCTGAAAACTGAACTAGATGGCCGTCTTCGATCACCTAGTTCTAAGGGGAGGCTTGATCGCCTCCAGTTTTGGAGGAGACAGCCATATCTGACCACCAGAAATGGTCGAAAAGGGTCTGTATTGGTCATAACGGTCATTTTCGGCCATTGTTTCCGACGGAGGAGACCAGATTTGGCCTCCTCCTCTAAAACTAGAGGGTCGCCTCCATTGAATGGGGAGGCCAGATCTGGCCTCTTCTGGAATCAGCCACCTGGTTTAGTTTTCAGTGGTCACCACTGCCGGTATCGACGACGGTAGCTACTTTTATTTTTAAAAATTTTAAATATATTTTTAAATATTTTTAAAATTTTTATTTTTTAAAGGGTATTTTAGTCATTTGATTTGAAAAATTATAAAAAAATATTTGAATTTTGGTTCAAGGGTAAGAATCTGGATTTTTAAAAGTTAGTGGGCGGGATTTTAACTCTGCCTCAAACTATGGGTGGGAAAAAGTACTTTGGCCAATATAAAATAATCTCATAGAGAAAAATTAAATAAGTAAACCAAAATAGTAAGAACAAATTGTAATAAGGTAATTTAACTATAAATTTAGAAAGGGGTATGAATGAAAGAGCCATCAGGCAATAGCTGCCAAATATACAGTTCCATGGAACAGACAGAACGAACAATTCCACGGCAAAGGTGCATTAAAGGTGAAAAATACAAGACACCTTATTAGCTACTTTTTTTTGTGGAATGTGAACCGCTGAACCAGTGAGCTACCTGAAAAAGAAATCGATTCTGTCATTGTGGTCCTAGAAAATGAGCACTTGAGAAAAAAAAAAAAAAAAAAAAACACTTTGATTGATTGTGAAAGCAGGATGTTATAAAATAATTCTAATTAAAGATAGAGTATGTAGTGAATAGTGTTATAAAATATAAGATTAAATAGGAGAATGTTAGAATTTTAATAAATAATTCTAATTATTTTCTGAGGGTATGTTGGTCTTTGTACTTTATAACAATTGGGCAGTTGTTTTTCTGTATTTTTTTACAGGCAAACAAGCTAACTCTAGTCCCCAATTTTCACTGACAATCTAAACTCCATTAATCAAGTTTAAGTGAAAAAAATTGGCAACGCAAGATCTTTTGAAAATCGACTTCAACGTAGAAGAGGACAATCTACTGGAAGAAAAAGAGCAAGAATTGGCCTCTAACATCCATAAGTTTGTCCATGGCGAGAGATATGTTTATTCCACATTAAAGTTTCAAGATTTTGTGATGTTATTATATAAGAATATCAATTTAGATGAACTTTCATTGGTTAGATTTTAAATTTTGGTTTGTGTTCTTCTAACTATGTCTGAATGAACATTTTTCTTTACCAAAGCCCGAACGAAGATTCGAATGATTTGATTCAAATGGGAAATAACTGAGTTCTACTCATTTATACATTATTTTCTAATCAAATTTTATCTATACAAGCTCAATCTAAGCTATGAAGCTTGTTTCAAATCTTTTTGGACCAGTAAAAGAATTGTAACTACTAAAAACTTTTTTTAAAAATAAAATTTTAATAATACATAAAGAAGAAGAGACAAGAAGTATGTATGGGATTCTCAGGAATAAAGAAAAGCTGTCTTGCCAAGGGAATGAGCCAAATTACAAGCAAAATTTAGTGAATTGGCTTGGTGTAAAATTGAAAGATTCGAATTTGTCAACTCTATCATCAAGGTTTTTGGAAGGACTTCCATAAATTTGTGGTACATTTCTCATCTCGTTGTGTGGCTTACCATGCATTTCACGTAAAACATTGTCACGATAATAAAGTGACGTCGATAACTGAGCAAAGAGTCAATAATTTTATTTTGTTTGTTTTTGTAATTTATAAATGGCCGAACTGACCAATTCCCTCCCAAGGTTTTCTCAAATGACAAGTCCCACAAAAAAACTTTAAAAAGTCATATACTCGCCCTCCTTTCAATCTTTATAACATTTTATAATAAAAAAATAAAATACCCTCCATAATAAATTAAATAAATTAAATAATAAAATAAAATAAAATTTAAAATAATATTAATATAATAATTAAAAAATAACAAAATAAAATAATTTAAATATAAATAATTTTTAAAAAAATCATTGCTGTTGTCGATGATAACCATAAAAATCCTAATTAAATAACTGAAAATGATTATTTGATTGGATTGGTTGTCAAATATAATTACCTCGAGAAAAATAATATTGAAAAACCAGAATTTAACAAAATTCTTAATAAGTTTATATTTTTTATTTTTCAATATTTTTATCGTTATTTAAATAATATATTAATTATTAAACAGTATTTGGCTCAATTACTATAAGAAAGAGCTTGAGCTGGTCAAATCTTGCTTGAACTTTAAACAAGAATAGATAACTCAAATTTGACTTAAAAATTATACCTAAACCTCTTAATTTTTATAATATTATATATATATTTTTTTATAATTTATATATTAACCAATTACTCAATATTCAAAAGCAGAATTAAGATTTTACAGATATAAATATAATATTTAAAACTATTAGAATGTATTTATATTTTAATTGAATCAAATCATGAAATTGAAAATTTACCAAATCAACCAACATCAAATTGAAACTGGTCGGTCCTACTTAGTTAAAGCTGTAGGATATGAAATACTGTTCCCGAATCCTAGGGAGTGAACAACTGTCCATCATTTGTTTATCATTTTGAGGAAAAACAAAAAGCCTCAACTTTAGAGAGAGAGAGAGAAAAAAAATATAATTTATAGAATGATTTGTCATTCCAACTCAGAATAGCACCAAGTGATCTTTAGAGTAAAAGAAACAGATTAATAATAATAATAATAATAAAGAGTTGAGAATCCATGAGTTGCAGTTTGATTGAAGTTGACAGGAGTGGGTTGGTGTTTGTAGAATAACTCTAAAGCCACTTTAATGGATAAGCATCTTATTCCACATACAAAAGAAGAAGCTCTTTCGAATTCTCAAATTATTCCTGGACAACACTGGAATAGGATGCCAGAGAATAGATTCATTTTAGTAAAAAAAAAAAAAAAAAAAAAAAGACAAAAAAAGACATCCATCAATAATATTTCAATTAGGAGCCAGAAACGGCTATAAAGGACCGACTTTGGCCCCATTGGCCATTTCTAACCTTTATTTTGGATGGAAGCGACCAGATTTGGTCGTCTCTGTCAGAACTTGAGGCGGCCGATCTAGCCGCTTCCCCTGGAATCAAGTGATCGAAAATGGCCACCTGATTATATTATGGGCGGCCACCGTCGTCGATGCCGACGGTGGTGGCTGCTTAAATTTTTTTAATTTAAAAATTTTTAAAATATATTTTAAATTTTTTTAATATTTATATTTATATAAAATTTATTTTATTAATTTATAATATTTTAATATTAAAAAGACAAAAATAATTATCAGTTCTACGATCAATTCTACGGTCTACTCAACTATATTTTATTTCTATTCTTTATTTCTTGGAATAATAATTATTTTTATTTTTATCTGACATATTTTCTTAAACATTTAGACTATTTAGGGATATCAATTTTCAATTATGTAATTACATAAAAGTTCATTCCCGTTGCTCTATGAATAATAGAATTGTAAAAAGCAAACGAACCACATTTTTGTATCTCATTTTGTTACTTTGCCAAATATTCTTTGAAAAAAATCAATAAGATAATAATGGATATAGATTTTCAATTAATAAGCTAAATCACTTTAAAATCTTATTTTATTATTCGTTATTGCTTGCATAAATTTTGACATATAATTTTACATAATTTTTAAGTGCAGATTTTTACCATCAACAATTAATATTCTTTCAAACGTCCTTGGCCTTGAATAATACAATGAGTCATTTTATTAATAAGTTATAAAAATAAAAAACGATAATTTTTAAGTATAGCTATCTAAAGTTACGAAAATATAAGGTTTTAAAATATAGTTAATAATAGTACAGTAAAATATTTTTTAATCAAATTTAGAAGTGAAAATAAAATTATTAATCAATGCTTTGATTAAAAGAAAAATTTTTATCATTGTTTTCCATAGATTGTAATAAGAAAAGTGAAAGAAAATTTATATCATAAAATTCTTTTAGAAATAAAAAAAAAATATGATTGTCATTAATAACAAAATAAAGAATATTAGCATATTAATTTATAACATTATAGGATGTTTTATATAATTGTCATTAAAATACATTAGTTTTTTTGGCCATTAATACTTATTTTATATGATAAGTCTTAAATTATAAAATGTTTTATATAAATTTTTGGGATATTAATAAAATAATCAATTCTTAGAGGGTTCATATGAAACAAACAAAAAACTCCCAACCCCTTACTATCTAACCAAAACTTAGTTAAGTATGATGTTGCTCTCATCTTTAGCAATCAAACAAAACCCTAAACTAAATATTCAATCTTGTCTATCTTCAAGTCTCATTTGCAATGTATCACATTTAAAACATGAAATCTAGCGAGAAAGATCAATACCTACATGTATTAAAATCAATTTAATTTGAAATTTGAGAAATCATTTTTTAGAATGGTTGTATCTCTTTAGTGTGTTCACTTACTATTGATGTACACATTGAGTAAAATACTATTTCTTAACCAAGGTTTGTGAAATCACAAGCTTCCACCTATTGAATTCCTAAATTTTAAACACACGTCCAAAACCTAACTCTATTAGAGAAAACTAAAGGTAAAAGAAAATCTAAAAGCCATTTCTTTTCCCAAAAACACGATAAAGATAAAAAATAAAAGAATAAAAAATTGCCAACGTAGTTTGCTAGATTACATAAAAAACATGAGATAAACTAGAATTACACATATCTAGTGTGATTTTGGTGATTATAGTTTTCAGATTTCACCTTGGCTACAATTCCAATGATCATATCATACTTTTTTAGATGCGATCTAGATGAATTTGAGACTATCACACGTTGACTGGTGTGATCTTGTTGAACTCACTTTTCTAATGTGCTTTGACTATTGATATTAGCTAGATCATTGGTGACAATAAGGTAATTTCACAAAAGTAAGATGGTTATAGGTATTGTGGTCATTTACCTTTTAAGCATTATACTAGGGTTAAGTCTTCCATAATTTTTATTTCTTAGTCTTTCTCTCTCTCTCTCTCTCTCTCTCTCTATATATATATATATATTTCTCATTTCTTTTTGATTTCTTCATATTTGTATATGATACATGGTTGTGCACCTTAAGGTTGCATGACTGTGATCCCCTTAATTTCCACTCTGCACTTGAAATTGACACATATACATGATTATGACTCACCAATTCACAGTCATGTCGCCACAAGGACTCCTTCCTCATTGCAGTCATGCATGTTACAAATATGATTACACAACCATGTGTCATAGCACACATGACCATGCATTATGCTCTACACCACTAAATCTTAGCCACACAACCACCAATCCGCATCAATCCACAACCAAAAGTCAATTACAATTATACAATTTTTACACAGTTAAACATGAATTTCAATAGCAAATCATCATAACTGAGCTCAAGATTATCATCAAATTTAACATATCATCACTTTATTTCTTAATCGATATCAATATGACCTAAACATGCTTCTAATTGATTACTTCCTGAATAAATCACTCAATCAATATTAACATGGCTCAGATCTAGAAAAGAAACTTTCCAGCATCAATTTACACATGAAGTCATAATTGATGCATAACTTAATCTAAATCTAAGTATTTCATGCATATTTAATGAAATTTGTTATAAATTTCTTTTCAATAAATCATCAATCAACTTTTAATCGTTCATTAATCGTGATTAAGTATCAAATCACATACATTCATCATGAATCTTCATCACAGAAGCATCATCCCTATGGCTTAAGGTAAAGAGTATAAATACCTAAAGGTTGATGAAAACATTTTCTTTCTCTTACCCATTCTTTGGTCATTGGCTCTAGTTAGGCTTGCTCACTCTCTCCTTCTGCTCTATGATCTCTCATCTCAAAGGAACGTGTTTCGAAACTGTAGTGACCCCCGCCCCAGGCCAACTATGCGTAGCTATAATAATAATAATAATAATAATAATAATAATAATAATAATAATAATAATAATAATAATAATAATAATAAAACTATGCTTGTGACGGAGATCCCCACGAGGGAAAAGAAATTTAACTACTGCTCAAAATACTTTAAACATTAATATACGGAAGCGTAAAATATGAAAACTTTAATAAAATAAGTCATAAAGACTTTTCTGAAAATCCCAGGCTACTCATGTTATCATACAGTGCATACTACAATATAATACACATAAACATAAATACATGAGATGCAATTAATCAGAGCTTATGAGTCGAAAAATATAAAAATAGCTATCGAGCCATGTCCCCGAAACCACACAGCTGCATCGCCGCATCTCAATCCCTAAAACTCACTGACCTGCAAAAGAGAAAGGAAGGGAAATGGGTGAGTGACAAAATCACTCAGTAAACATTTCCTATCTCTTACACAGACAGGTCATCAAGCAAAGGCTGATCAGAGATCAAACCTCGGATTCTCTGCTTACTGTTTTCTCAATCTTTCTTATCTCTTATTTCTTTACTTTCTTTAATCATTAAGTTTTCAGAGTTCTCATGTGTTTTATGTTCTGTACTTTGCTTTTTGTCACATATGTTTCTTATGAATGCTATACACGACATGATATGCATGCTCTGATGTCATGTAAATCTCATTTCTTATAAAACTTGCCCCTCGGGCTGATTTCTTGAAAACTCATCTTTTCTGAAAACTCTTTCTCATAAAAATCTCTGATCCGAAGATCCTCATATATATATATAGTATCTCTGAAAACAGTATCAAAAATACTGTATTTGAAAAATATCTCTGCTATGTTGATCAGTCTGATGAATACATGGATTCGACACCTTGGCCGTATGAGTTCAAATATATAAGAAAACTATTCGTGCACGACCATATCCTCTCTAGCGGATCATGGTTTCCCTCTCTAGCGAGCGTGCGAACTCACAGGTGCCCCCTCGTATCCACTCCTAACTGATGTCCAGAACATCGTATATACTTTTAAAACATCTCTTGGATCCGTAGATCCCTTTTCTGAAAATATCTTGTATATGACATGCCATGCTCAATACTCATTAATCATGCATGAAATGATGTTATCTCATCTTATTCTTATGTTTCGCATGCTTAAATTTCGCTTAGGGTTGTTCAGGATAGCTTATTTTTATTCTAATTTCTCTTTTCTGCTTTTCTTAAGCCACACGGGCGTGTGTGCTAACGTGCACGGGCGTGTGTCAAGGCACACGGGACCGTGTGCTCCTCGTGCTGATGGACATGCAAGGTTATGGAAATTTTCTCAAGAAATCATGAAAAAGGCCGACCACACGGGCATGTGGTGCATATACACGGGCGTGTAAGGCTAGACACACGGGCGTGTGGAAACCTCAGCACCCTCCCGTGTCTTGCCTACACGGGCATGCGTATTTGGGATTAGACACACGGGCGTGTCCCCTCAGGCACACGGGTGTGTGTGTGGGTTTTCATACGCACACAGGCAGAATACAAGGACGTGACCATACAGATTTGAGGCTACATGGGCGTGTCCCCTCGGGCACACGATCGTGCGCTCAACCCAGAATCTACAGAAAGCGTCTGGAAACCGAGAAATCCCACACAAACACATCCAATACTCATTCAATCTTCAATTAAACATCAACATAGCATATATACATGCCAATAAACATACTCAACTCATGCATTTCTCATCCAAAGCATACCCAAGCAATATACACAACACACATTGCATATTCATCTCAAAATCATCATACATTTCATCATCTCATCATCAAAACATGCTGGAAAATATTCAAAACATGCAACAACATCTAGAAAGCTGGAAAATCAGGAAAGTATGCTGGAAACCTAAGTGAAGAGGTAAAGAAACACTTACCTCTTACCATGACGTCCGAATCTCTCTCTCTAGCTAGTCCTAGATCTCTCATCGGAACTATGACAGCTGACTGGACGGTTTCTACTCTAGGGTTCGCTGGAAAAGGAGAAGAGAAAAGCTGAAGGAAAGCTGAAGGAAAATGAGGGAAAAATCTCACTTTTATCTCATCTCTCTCGTGGCCCACAGGCGTATGCCTTGGACACATGGGCGTGTGCCCCTCAAAATCTTAAAACTGTCTCTTTTACCCCTCATTTTTGCCTAAATGACATTTCTACCCCTGGGCTATTACAGAAACTTTTAAAACTTATACACAATTTGAAATAAAATCTACTTTATATAGTTGTGCCAAAATGTGATCATGCACAGTCGTGCACGCTGTAGCATATGGTCGTGCATAAAAAAAATTTTAAATCTTGGCCTCTTCATGCTGTACACATGATAGCTCTTCTAGTTGACACATGTATAGGCCAAAATAAAGCCAAAATGACCTTATTAACTATTAAAACCAATCTAACCTTACCAAAATAAAATACTATTAAAACTCACTCAACTTACCATTTTAAAAAGTATAACTCTTCTTTTCTTATAAAAAATTTTGTCCTTAGAATTACCTAAACAAATTAAGAGAAATTTGTCTTATCTCAACCTTAACCTCCCATGTCACCTTATCAAATCTCTGATTTTTCCACAAAACCTTAACCAATTGAATACTCTTATTTCTCAAAGTCTTGACTTGACAATACAAAATCTAAATTGGCTGCTCTTGATAACACAAATGATTTGCCAACTTAACATCCTAAACCTCAACAACATTTGAAGGATCAACCATACATTTCCTCAGCAAAGAGACATGGAAGGCATTATGAATTCATTCCATACTTATAGGCAAAGCTAACCAGTAAGCAACAAAATTAACATTCTCTAGTATCTCATATGACCTAATATACCAAGGCACCGATATACTCTTCTTACCAAATCTCATCACCTTTTTATACAGATCAATCTTAAGAAATACTTTATCACGCACTTGAAGTCATCTGAATAGTAGTCGATAACTATTATTATAAGCAAACTTTATCAATAATAGCAACTCAACCTAACTAGGCCTATGATCTATACATCAAGCTCTTAACATATCTTCTAATATCTAACTAACTTTCTTTATATAACTATTTGTTTATAGTTGATAAGCTACATTAAAACTCAACTTAGCACCTAATGACCTATGCAAATTTTTCTAAAAAGCATACATAAAATCAAGAATCTCTATTTGATACAATCACCCTAAGAACCCTATGAAGCTTAATAATATCTTTAACATACACCTAATCTAACATATCAATTTACATCCTATCTTTGTAGGCAAGAAGTGAGTTATCTTGGTCAATTAATCTATAATGAACCATAAACCATTATACCTTTGCTACACCCTAGGAAGCCAAACAATGAAATCTATGAAAATGCTTTCCTAGAATACTCAAAGGGTATATTAACCTAAAAGATCTCTAATACTCTATCTTGACCCAGTAACAGGTCAAACATTTAGCCACAAACTCTATTATATCATTTTTCATACTAGACCACTAAAACCTTCTCTTGAAATCTTGACACATCTTAACACTCCTTGGATGAGCCATATAACACTATACTATAAGTCTTCATCAAACTATTTTTGTCTCAACCCATTACTATCAGACACATAAACTCTATCTCCAAATCTCAAAACTTTATCTTTAACTACAAAATTCGTAAGTGATCTATCTTTGACCTACTAAATAATCACTTGAGGCCATTCATCTAAAGACAAACCAACTTGAATATTATCCAACAATATCAACTCAATTTGTAATCTAACAAACCCAATAGTCATAATCTCAATTAGTTCACTCTGAATATCCCTTTGAATCTCCCACTAAATAGATAAACTATATGATATCACCCCTTTACTCAAAGCATTAACAATCATATTAGTCTTACTTAGGTATTATCGAATCTTACAATCATAGTCTTTAACCAACTCTAACCATTAATGTTATCTTATATTAATCTCTTTCTTAAAAAAAAAAAAAAAAAACCTCAAGCTCCTATGATTAGAAAAGATATTACATCAAACCCCAAACATGTAATGCCTTTATACTGCATTAGATATCTTAACTCATAATTTTTTAACCATTTGGAAGCATAATCAATACTTGTAAACACCTCATTTTGGACTCAACAAGGTTATTCCTGATGATGAAGACTTGGAGGTTGATTCGAAATTTTTAAGGCATCGAACTGAGGACAAACGAATAAAATCCAAAATCGGAAGAAATCCAAATCCTAGCCTAGGTTACTTAAATAAGAATAATCTAAAAAGTAATCGAGTCCAATTCCAAGTCTATGTCCAAGCCCACAAAAAAAAAAAATTAACAATAATAAAAATAATGATAGTCATAAAATAATATAAATGTTCCAGTTAGAGCTCAAAAGGTAAAGACAGTTCACGGCTCGGGTAAGATGGACCCAGGAGAAAAGGAAGCTGGGCTTGGGCTCCTAGCCCAGCAAACGGGTGATCCTCATGCGCGCGCTGACTGGCTTTCATTTTTTATTTAATTTTTTTTTCGTTTCACGTGTCAGCTTTCCTTCTTAGTTGCATGTCTATCCTCTCTTTCCACTCAGTTCGTTTTTTCCATTTTCTGTTGTGATTGCCAATTTTGTTTTTTACGTGTTGACTCTGCATGCGTTGTGCCAACTCTGCAGCCTCCTGGATTTAAGCTAAATTTCTTTTCTTACTCTCCTCTGCCGGGTCAATCTTCCTCTTTCTTCCTGTCTTCTCATCCTTCTTTATTTTCTTTCCTTATATATATATTGTTTTTCTTTTTTTCCGTTTCAGCATTGCCTTCTATAACTTGAATGCTTTCCTGCCTTGCTCAATTTTCCATGACCGCACCTTTATCTCCCCATTTTTGGCTGTTAGCATTTGACCCAGGATCATGTGAATTAATTCCCCTGATCACAGCCGGATCAAGGGAAATTGATACGTTGTTTCAAGGGTTTTTCTGTTATAAAAGGAGGGGGGGATTTTCTGGGGAGGGGAGGTTTTGGAAGTCACCTAAAAAAAAAAAAAAATCATTCAAAAAAAATAATAACACTCGTTCGTACAATCATTCATCTTCGATTAAACAACAATAAAATTCCATCAAAATCACTTTTCACGTACGTATTCTGAGGGATACAATTTATTAGTTTGAATGATATAAACATATTTTATTATTATTATTTTTTTTTGGTGTTTCATTTAATTGACCTTTTTTCATTTTAGTTATCTTTATTGTATTTTATTATTTTTAAAATTTTTGTGCATAGTTCGTTAACCGCAGAAAATATATCATAAGATTAGTGTTGACTGCATGCTGTGAGTGTGTTAATTAAAGCATGTTGGTTACTGTTGATATCGTATTGATAATTGGATGCCCGAAATAAGCATGAAAACTGCATGTTTGAGAAAGCCTTCTTCACGTATGCCTGGGATTGTAAAATAAACAATTATATCAAGACTTTTATTTTTCATTTATTTATTTAATTAACTTGGGAGTGACATTTATCATTTACTATCAGATAATTGTAATAAGTATGACTTCAATATTAAAGTTAAATTAATACACGTGCAAAATTGTTCAATCATATGCCTGTGTGTATTAGTCATTCTGTCCAAATTTTGGTTCTTTTAAATCGCGCTAATGTACTGTATGTTTGCCTGAAATTCAATAAATTTATATTCGTGCTACTTTAGTTAAAAGGATATGACATGATGCAAATTATGTTAATTCGTTTTTTTTTTTTTTTAAATTTGTGTTGATAAATTTATTTTGTAAGATTTATTTGTTTATTTATTTATTTTTACTTTATCTTCTACTTATATAAATATATATATATATATTTATATATATATATATATATGTATTTGGTGTGGTCAATTTGTTTTTTTTTTAATTTATTAAATTTGTGCTAATAATTGATTTTTGTAAGATTGTTTATTTATTTATTTCTATTTTTTTTGTCGTGAACGTTTTATTTATCGCTTTTATGTGAAATATTAGCATGGAGAAGAAGTCGACCGAATGTGTGGTGGATATAGATTTATTTATTTTAAAGCTTGTTTATGATTAAATCCAATGTATAGGGGTGCATGAGCAAAGAGATGTAAATTAATTATTATTATTTTTTGCTTTTATTTTTATTATTATTCATTTTTATGGCATGAATATTGAATCTTTTTATTTTATAATTAACAAATTTGTTTTGCAATGATTTAAATTATTAGATTTGTTTAGGTTATATTTAACGTATAGGGGTGAATGTGAATCGGGTTGTAATTTTTTTATTTTTATTTTGTTTTCTTTTATTTTATAGATGATTTAATTTTATTCTCATATTTATTTGAATGTTTAATAATACATGCATCGTGTGATTAAAAATAAAACTTAATTAAACTTGATAATGCGTCTAACGAACGAACCACAATAGTGGAAGTTGGTCTTCATACTAGGTGGCATGGGTGCCTAACACCTTTTTATTGTCGTACCTGACTATTCGAATGCAACTCATTAGATAGGTGAGGAAAGTTATGTCCTCTGCAAGGGATTCATTAATTGTTCTCTTTACCGATGTGAATTAAAAAGTTTTCCAGAGTTGTGTGACCTTCGTATGATTCCTTTAAGGAGGTTTCAATCATACGAAGTGCGAGAAATGAATTATATTCATTTTCCCATGTGCAGTCCCGTGTACTGTGCCTTGCACGCCCGTGCAGGTGGGTAGCATGAGAGAGAGACGGGAGATTAATAGATTTCTCACCCAGCATTTCCCATTCTCAGCTTAAGTTTCTTTGTTCTCAGCAGCTCCCAGCCCTAGAAGAGAAATCCAGCTTCCAACAGCTCCCAATCAAGTTAGAGAGATCAGAGATTAACTTGAGAAATAGTTTCCAGCAGCCATGGCGAGAGGTAAGTATTTCTTACTTCTTCTGTGCATTCCCAACTTGTTTTGATGCTTGATGATGTTTGGAAATACGTGTTTACATTTCCAGTATGCTTATGATATGTTGGATTGATTATATGAGATGATATATGATAATTGAGATGCTTATTTTCCACCCAAGAACATGCTTGCTTTGCTTGTGTGTGTTAGTGAGAGAAATGGGTAATTTTAATGGTGGAATGTGCTGGGAATAATGAATGATGAAATTGAAGTGATTTGCATGCCTATAAAAGTGCCAATAATGCATGTTAGAAGTTAATTTGAGTTTGATTGAGAAATGGATGTGTTTGGCTTGAGTTCCTACATCTTCCAGGTGAGCCGTGTTGTTGCAGAACCAGACACACCCCTGTGTGTCCTGGTTTCTGCGAGTGCACGCCCGTGTGCACGACCAAAAATACAGGCACACGACCGTGTGTCCTGAGGGACACGACCAGCTGCATGACCAACGCACGGTCCCGTGCGTCTGGGCACAAGCCTGTGTGCCCTTGCCCTGCACGGTCGTGTGTGTCTCCTACATGACCGTGTGCTTGGCCCACAAGCCCGTGCGTTCGCCAAAATTTTCAGAAAAATACAGAAAATAAAATGTAAAGTTTGGTAACCATTCTAAAGGCTAATATTCATCAGATAAGTCAGAATCCAGATAAAAAAATGTTGCATATGCATATCACAGTATGACACGTAGCTTGAGAGAGGATCAAAGGATCCGAATAAAGTAGTTTTCAGTATTTAGAACCCGATATACAGGTTACAATTTTAGGTGAACTCGAGGGGGCATCTGTGGGATTCAGCTTTCTGACTCCAGTCAGACTGCTCAGCAGTATTTCATCTTCAGTTTTCTAGCCAGTAGCTAGAATGTTCAGCCCACATGGCCAAGATGTCGAATCCTTGTGTTCATCAGCCTGATCAGCACAACAGGTACCTTCGGGTACATTCAGGTATAGATTCAGATGCATGCATCATCAGTTGTTTTCAGTTTCAGTTCAGCATGACATGACATTCACATCATGACATGACTAATTAATAATGATAACTAGTAATCAGATTCAACACCAACAAGCGACTAGATGTATGAATAAGGCCGAGGCCAAGTATGTGTGCAATGTTTGTTGCTTGCTTGGGTGAGGGAAGTAAGGAATGCTTATTGGGTGATCTTTATCACTTATTCCTTCCTTCTTCCTTTCTTTTCACGTCAGTTTGCTGCTGGCGAGGAGCTGATGGATTGAGGCTTGCGGTAGAGGATGCCACACACAGTTTCAGTTGTATTTTATTTCAGTTTTGGACCTGATGGGTTTTGTAAATGTTTTTCACGTTTTCAGATGTACAAAACAATGTAAAGAACAGTTGTATATATGAAAAAGGCCAGTTTGGGCCCATTGTATATTTGTAATCAGTTTCAGTTTCAGCTTCCGCATACAATGTATAGATGTATAGCAGTAGGTTTTCTTCTTGTAGGATTTCCATCGCGTATACCTGAATTTCCAGTTATTAATAAAAAGGAGATGTATAATTCAGCAGCAGGGGTACTCGTGGCGGCGGGTATTACAGAGTCTATAGAAATACCCTCAACTAAAACCATATACCCGAGAAAGGTAACCTTACTCAATTAAAACTCACACTTAGAAAACTTGACATACAATTATCTCTCTCTCAACCTTTGTAACATAGTCCTCAATTCTCCTTATGCACCTTTTTACTTTTTGAATATATAGAATGCCATCAATTAATATAACCATAAATCAATCAAGATAATCTTAAAATATCCTATTCATTAAATTCATGAACACCATTAAAGTATTAGTCAACCTAAAGGGCATCACAATAAACTTATAATGACCATACCTTATTTAAAAGTAGTTTTAGATACATTTTATCAACAACTTTAACCTAATGATACCCAAACATTAAATTAATCTTAGAAAATATCACTACCTCTCTCAATTGATCAAATAAATCATTAATCCTAGGTAAAAGATATTTATTCTTAATAATCACCTTATTTAACTCTGTAATTAATGCACATCTTCATCGACCCATCTTTTTATTTGAAAAACCCTTAAGTGATAGAGAAATAATACTAGAGGGGGGGGGGGGTGAATAGGATTATTTAAAATTTCTAAAGCAATAATCACAATTAACACTATAATACACACAATGCACAATAAAAGCAATAAAGAGAGAGAGTTCAGAAGTTGCTCAGCCAAGATTAGAGAGGTTCGGAGCTTTGAACACAAGCCTCCTACGTCCTCTTCTTCAATCAAACCCGATTGAAGTTTCCACTATCTTCAATACCCGAAGATACAATAGTTTTTCTCACAAGGGAATTTCGCCCTTTTTACAAATGAAGTGTAAATAAAGAGATTGATTGTAAATGCCTCTCAATAGGCTGGAAAATCAAATGTTTAGTACAAGTTCTCTCAAGTATGTAAGTGAATAAGCTTAGAGAGAGAAACAAAGCAATTGAAGAATGATGTAGATAGCTTGGCTTTTTCAATTCGTTTCAGTTGCATCTCCAGTTCAAATAGCTCTCCTTTTATACTTGATTCATTGCCTAGAATAGGGAGGAGCCGTTTGCTAGCTTTTTATCCGTTGAAGTAGTTGGAAAAGGTAAGCTCTGCAATAAATTTTCCAGGTGCACGGTCATGCTCCTCTAGTGCACGGTCGTGCATGTTGCATTTATTGCTCGTTCAGACTTCCAACGGTCGACTTAAAAGCTTAGCGCCAATGATGCACGGTCGTGTGTCATTGACGCACGGTCGTGCTTCGACCCTTCATGGTCGTGCTCCCTAGATGCATGGTCGTGCACTGATACTTCAAGGTTTTGTCCAAAAATTCCAGAAGTTAGCACGGCTTGACTACACGATGAGCGCACGAGCAGCACACGGGTGCGTTTTTGCTAGAGCACGGTCGTGTGCCAATTCTGCATGGTCGTGCGTGAGATGAATACCTTTGCATGATCAGTCTTGCACGATCATCCCGGTAGTGCTCTTTGGTAGTGCTCCTCATTTGCCATAACACACGATCGTGCGTATTGAGCGTGCACGGTTGTGCGTTGACTCCTTTTCTTTGACCAGCTGCACGGTTTCATTTGCACGACTTGATCTCCCGTGCTCTTCATAAGTTATGTGCACGGTCGTGCTTCCACTACGCACGGTCGTGCTTCAAATGACTTTTGAATCTTTCAGTTTCACACGATCAGGCTGCACGATTGATGTGGTAGTGTATTGCCCGTGTAGTGCATGCACACGGTCGTGCATCATGCACGCACGCCCGTGCGGGTCTGAGATTTTTCTTCCAGAAAATCACAGAACCTTGCACGGTCAGGCGCACGGTCCCGTGTTTTAGACACACGAGGACCTGTTTGGTCAAGCACGGTCGTGCTACTAAAGCACACGGTCGTGCGAGACCTAAAACCTGCAAAAATAAAATTTTCTTCCCTTCTTTGTCATGAATTACTTCATGCAAGGGATTGATTAGCATCTCAAACATTTTTTAAACATTAATTAACAACTTAATTATATTTTTATCATCATCAAAACATCAAGGGTTCAACATTATTTAACACACAAAATAGGAGTATCATATAAAGAATAACTAGTTCTAATGAATTTCTAATCTAATAACTCTTTTAATTACTTTTTCAACTATTATAATACAGTTAGAGTCATCTTATAAGGAGCCTTAGAAATTAGTGTTGCACTAGGAATCAATGTAATATTAAAATCAATCTTTTTCTCTAGAGCCAACCTTGGAAGATTATTTGGAAACACATCCATAAACTGTCTAACCATAGATGTTTCTTCAATGCTCAAGCTTTACTTATTGTTACATACTATAATCAAGCTTTACTTATCTTTACATACTATAATGGCTAAGTACCTAACATAATCCTTACTCAACATTTTTCTTGCCTTAATACATGAAATCATCAAATTATGAATCCTATCCTAACCAAATACAAACTCATCTCTATCTTCTAACTGAAACTGAACTTTCCTCCTTTTATAGTCTATCTTAACACCATATCTACCAAGAAATCTATACCTAGGATAATATCAAAATTTGGCATCTCTATCATAACCAAATCAACCTCTAAAGATCTCCCCTAAACTACCACAGTCTATCTTAATAATATACTATCACTTAACATCAAGTTATCATTAGAAAGTTTAATATAGATTTTATGATCAGTTATAGTAGGATTCAAATTTAACCTATCTATGATGGCCTTAGCAATAAAATAATAGGTAGCACCATAATCAATTAATACAAATATAGGAAGGCCATGAAAAAGTAACTTACTAATCATTATCATTAGATTAGCCTCTGCCTACTCTTGAACCAAAGAGAACACTCTAGTATTACCACACTAACCACTGCCTAAACTCTTTTAGTAGAAGTACATTTAAAAGCTTCATGCCTTAGTTGTCTACATTTACAACACATATTCTATCTTACCAAACACTCGTGAACATGCTTTTTACCATACATAATATAAATTGGTAACTCTAATACAGGTTTATGTTCTCTCTTCTTTAGCACCTCATGTATCATCTTTCTAACCATTGACATACTAATCAAAGACCTAGAAGAGTCCTTCTTAATATTAGCTTTAATAGAACCCAGACTCTCAACTACCTTTTCTCTCATACCCAAGGCACTTAGTCATGTATATCTCTTTATTTCCTTAAAAATTTTATTAATATTTAATTAATTGCACAAGAATTCACCTTTCAAGAAAGAATACTTACAATGAGTATGCATATTGAGCTTTGGTTGTCAAAGACTATGTAACTCAAGACTATATGAATTTTTTGAAAATAATATAGTTTTTTACAACCATTTTCTTATAAAAATACTCAAAATAGTTATTTTTAAAACAATTTTTTCCTAAAATCTTCCTCTAATACTAATAATTTTAATACTACAATATTTTCTTTTTTATAAATATAATAGGATCATAATACTTACTTAATCTTAGCTTATACTTATGCAAAACTAAAATCATAAACATTCATTTTGCTTATATTTTTGAAGTAACTCTTTTATTAATCATATACAAAACTGAAAATATTTACAAACATAAATCATAAAATTGTTTTGGAAAACATCAATTAATTAACATAAATTATACATGAAACATAAACTAGAACATGAAATAAACATGAATCAACAATAACTATACATAGTCCGAAGATAACGACAACCTCTTAAATGCAGCTACTTAAAAGCTAAGACATAAAACCTGTAACCCAAAAAAAAATAAAAAATTAGAATAAGTGACAAGTCACTGAGCAATGTCTAATTTCTAATAAACATTAGTTTTCTAATTTTTAAAGGGTGTCCAAAATCATAAGTGCCCTTTTGAGTTCACCCGTAAAAAGATGTCTAGAGCATCAATTTTTTTAACTTTTCCTAAAACATGTATATTTGATTTGAAAACATGTAAAACCTTTTCTTAAAATAATTCTTTGGCATGCTATGTAAGGAAATGCATATTGTGCTTTGCATCTTAATTCTTAATTTATTATTAAGTTCAAAGCTTAATAATATTCATTCCTTAATTTACTTGATTCTTATTTCTTAAAAATCTTTCTTTAATTTCAATTTCTTAATATTTTTCCTTAATTTATATTTCTTAATTTATGTATATTTTTTCTTTTCTTCTTAATTTCTTTAGATTTGCATGTGTTGCATGGTTGTGTACCGCAAAGCTACACTATCATGATCTCCTTAAATTCCACTCTATATGTTGAATTGAAATATATACACAATCATGACTCACCAACTCATGATCGTGTCACTACATGAATCCTCCCACACTACATGATCATGTATGCATAATATGTATGACCTTGATATTGTAGATACAATTGCATGATCGTGCACTATCACACACATAATCATGCATATCACCACCAGATCTTAGTCAAACAAGCACTGACCCACATCAATCTACAACCAAAACTTAATTACAATATGACATAGTATTTACACATATTTAAACATGAATTTTAGTAGCAAATAATCATAACCTAGCTTAAGATTATCATCAAATTCAACATGTCATCACTTCATTTCATAAGCAACATTAGTATAACCTAAACATGCTTTTAATTGTTTCTTATGTCAATAAATCACTTAATCAATAATAAAATAGCTTAGACCTAGAGAGAAAACATACCTGAGAGTAGCTTCTAGCATAATTTACACATGAAATCATAAATCATGCATAAATTAACCTAAATCTAAGTATTAAATCATTAATCAACCTTTAATCATTCATTAATCATGCTTAAGTATCAAATCACAAACATTCATCATGAATCATCATCATGGAACCACCATCCATATTGCTTATAGTAGAGAACATACTTAGCTAAAAGTTAATGAAAACACTTTCTCTCTTTTACTCATTCTCCAGTCATTGGCTTTAGCTAGGCTCACTTAAGGGCTCTTATTTTTTAAAATCAAATGATTTTAAAGGCTTAAGATCAATTTTTAAGTTTAATGGTAAGTTTATTTCCTAATATAACATTTGATGAAATGGGTAGTTTACTTACGCCGCTCTTGTTTTATGGGGAAAACTATAATTAGTGGAAAATTCAGATGAAATTTTTCATTAAATCCATTGACTATAAGCTTTGGAAATTTATTGACAATGGTGATTTTGTTCCTTTAAATCCAAACCTTAATATGCCTAAGGATAAAGATGAATTTAATGAAAATGATGAAAAATTAATAAGTTTAAATTCTAAGGCATTTAACTTGTTGTTTTGTGTGTTAAACTCTACAAAACTTATCCGTGTGTCTTCTTGTGAAACATAAAATGAGGCTTGGATGATCCTTCAAATGATCATGATTGTACAAGCTAAGTAAGAGAGTCCAAGGTGGAATTTCTCTTATGTGAGTACTATTTGTTTGAAATAAAGAAGGAAGAGAGCATAACAAATATGTACAACAATTTTTGAATTTGGTGAAAGAGCTAAAAAGATTGGAAAAGAAATTCAAAACTATCGAGTTTGTTAAGAAGGTCCTGAGGTCGTTATCGAAAACTTGGAACATGAAGGTGACAACAATCAAATAATCAAAAAATTTGACCAACATAAGCATGGATGAATTAATCGGGAATCTTCTAACTCACAAAATGAAGTGGATCAAGAAGGAAGAAAAGAAGAAGAAGAACATCACACTTAAGGTTGAAAAGAGTTCAAGCGAAGATGATGAAAGCTTAACCGAAGAACAAAGCTTAATAGATAACGAAGACCTAAAGATGCTCTCAAGAAAGTTTGGCGAATTACTCTCCAAGAAGAAAAAGAAAAAGGAGATAATTTGTTTTGAGTACAGAAAGGAAATAATGTCCTTGGGTGAAGAAGTAAAAATCCAAAAAGAAGTTGTTTGTCGCCTTGAGTAAGGAGGACTTAGACAATGAAGATGAAAAAGAACGAGTCTCCTTATCCTTTTACACTGAGAAGGAATGAAAAAAAGGTGTAGAAAAGTCATCACTCCAAGTAAGTGTTCAAACCTATACTATTTTTTTTTTTTTTTTTTATACTTGGTTGATGATGATTGATTGCCATATTATGACTATACCTATTTGGAGATATGACTACTTGTTAGAATTAAGAATTTGGATTGAATTGATGTAAGTAGGTTATATATATAAATGTTTGTAACATATGCAAATTTGGAATTCATGTCAAGTTAAGTTGATTGCCAATGACATGAATTTATGTATTGATGTCTTCCATGCTCAAAACATGTAAAATGGTTTATTTCCTTATTATTCCCAAAATATTGCAAAAATGTTTCAAATATGTTAATTATGTTTAAATTGATTTTAGACATATTTGAAATGTGGTTTTAAATTGTTTTCAATGATTAAAAATAAAGAAAAATCGATTTTGATGATTTTGATATTGATTTGGAAAGGCTTCCTCTATGTCAATCTATAGTTTTTGTTAGATCTCTGGGTTTTATAGGTCACACATGATCGTGCACGTGAGTTACACAACCATGCATGTGCCATTTCCCTAATTACATGATCATGCTTAAGAGACATACAACCATGCATATTTTGTAATCAAACATACATGATCGTGCACATTATTTACATGACCATGGATGAAACAAAATTACATAAAATGTTTCAGGCTTTAATGATCATATTCTATTCATGAATATGTTGATTTTAATATATACATCCATAAAAAAAGTGTGAGAAATGAAAATTAAATACTCCTTGCTTATTATATGAGATTGTTTAAGTTAGGGAGAGTGTTCATATATATATATATATATATATATATATTTTATAATTGGTATCAAATGTTTTTTCAATTGATATTTTTCAAAATGGGGGAGTTATAAGTGTTTAAAAAAGAGATATTTTTTTTTGAAAAAAAGGAGAGAAAATTGTTGTGCTTAATTAAAAACCTTTTAATATACATTTTTGATTTATAATAAAAAGAGGGAGACATGTTAGGTATATTAAAATGACTGTTCTTTTGATGAATTTGAAGTTTTGTGCTCTAATGAATTTTTTTTTTTTGAAAATATATGTTATGTGCTTATAATGCATTTTAACATATGTTTTGTCATCAAATAAAAAAGGGGGAGATTGTTGGACCCTTTTGTGTTTTGAATTGATGCAAAACAAATGTTAAAATATCTAACCAATCCATGCATGATTTGATCATGATAACAGAGGCTAGAAACAGTTGTTTTATAGGTTTTGCCTAATGCACGATGATGTATGGTTAGGCCATATAACTATATTGATAATTGTCAATTGCATGTATAATTTCGTCGTCAATTTATAGAGTTTTAAGGGTGATTTGACCATTTTACCCTTATTATGTGCATATTTTGGGATCACAGGTTTTCATATTTGGTTTTATAGAAAATATTGATTTTGATGTGAATTCAATGGAAATGAAGCCAAAAAGACACTTATGAAAGACTAACCGGTGGTTTGACTTTAGTCAAAGAAAGAATGAGTGACTAGAGTATAAATGGGAAAGGAGAACAATGTGTGCCACAGTGGAAAAATAAGGATTTTTAATATGTTTGAGTTTTTAATGAAAACGTAAGTCATCAAAGTTGTATTGGACATCTTAAGATTTTCAAAAAGCTATTATGCAAAAAAATTCGAGTTCGTTTGGGCCCTCAACCGTTATCGTAAATTTAGGTTTTATTGGTGAAATTCTGTGTCTGACCATTGAGCACTAAAATGGTCATACCTTTAGATTCCAAATTCCAAATTAGGTGATTCAAAATCCAAATGAAACTAGACATCTAGGTTACAACTTTGATGAAGACCAAAATTTCAAATTTTGAAAACGACATGTCGCGTTTTCATGCCGCATCATAGGAGAATGTAGGAGGTGAATGAAAATTCCAAAAGCTGCATGCTATAGCATGCTCAGTAGAAACAAGATAGAAGCTCCATGCCATGGCATCATGCTACGACATGGCCCAGTAGTAGCCTAGGTAGAATCTTCACACCGCAACATGGGCACTTTTTTCAGAATTTTATTTTGATTGAAATTATTCCCTAACTCTAAGTATATATATTACATAGAAAATGAGGGAGTCTTCCTAGGAGAGTTTTTGAAATATTTTTCAAGCAATTTTTAGAGATTCAATATTTTGTTTTGAAGAATCAATCGAAGCTATTCAGATTGCAATTGTGAGATAGATTTTTATCATATTTCAACAAGAGATTCAACAATTTATCTAGTTTTGTTCTTATTCTTTTCATTATGCTTTGCTTAATTTGATTGTTTATTTGTGTTTAGTGATGAACTAAATAATTTTTGCTAAGATTAGGGCTAACTCATTCATGAATGTGTACTGTTTTTCGATTTTAAATTACAAGCATGTTATTTCATGTGAGTTTGTATTTTGAACTTAATGTCTATTAAAAACTTGGCCAATTTTTAATAGAATCTTTATTGTGTGATTGAGACCGAAAGGTGAGATCGTATAAAAACAATTAGAATATGGACTATGGATTAATCGAATATAGAGATATATTTGATTACACATACAATAGTCATAGACACAATAGACTTGTGCTGAAAGCTAGTGAATTATATAGAACTTAATGCATTTTTATCTAATTAAATCTAAATAGAGATATTTAGGTTATTAGATTTTTAAATAGAATTAATATTGCTTGAGAAAGAATATTGATCAATTTAGAGAATTCTGTTGTCACATGAATAATATAAGATATTCAGTCGTATGAAAAACCTACATTGTAGTGAATTAATGAACCCGAAGTCTTAATATCGTCTCACATATTATCATTCGATTTACCTAAGCATGTTGATTAATTGTTTGATTTTAGTTTTAGATTTATTTTCGATTCATATTCGATAATTTAGATAAAGTTAAGAGTGTCGTTGTCTTGGTATTTGCTTACGTAATTCCATGGATACGACAACTCTGAGTACTTCCCTTATTACATTGAACTAGTACACTTGCTAGGAAGTTAGAGATTAAACTTTAACACATCAAGTTTTTGGCGCTGTAGCTGGGTGTTGAACCCTTGATGTTTTGATGATGAAAAATTATGATTAAGTTGTTAATTTGTAATAATAATGAGATTGAGTTGATGATTAATCCCTTGCATGAAGTAATTCATGACAAAGAAGGGAAAAAGAAATTTACTTTTGTAGGTTATACGTCTCGCACGACCGTGTGCTTTAGGAGCACGACCGTGCTTGACCAAACGGGTCCTCGTGTCTCCAAAACACGGGACCGTGCGCTTGACCGTGCAAGGTTCTGTGATTTTCCAGAAGAAAAATCTCACCCGCACGGGCGTGCGTGCATGATGCACGACCGTGTACATGCACAACACGGGCAACGCACTACCTCCACAATCGTGCAGTCTGACCATGTGAAATCAAAGAACTCAAAAGTCATTGGAAGCACGACCGTGTGCTTAACTTATGAAGAGCACGGGAGATCAAGCCGTGCAAATGAAATCGTGCAGCAAGTCAAACAAAAGGAGTCAACGCACGACCGTGCACGCTCAATACGCACGATCGTGCGTAATGGCAAATAAGGAGCACTACCAGGAGATTGTGCAAAGCTAGCCGTGTAAGAGCTTAAAGACATGCATATGGCACACGACCATGCAGAAAATGGACACAACCGTGCACTAGCATAAGAATGCTGGTGTGGTGCTCGTGCGGTCATCGTGCAGCCACCCCATGCAAGCTTCTGAAATTTTGGACAAAACTCTGAAGGATCAGCGCACGACCATGCATCTAAGGCGCACGACCATGCATCTAAGGCACACGACCATGAAGGTTCGAAGCATGACCGTGCGTCAGGGACACACGACCGTGCATCATTGGCACTAAGCTTTTAAGTCGACCGTTGGGAGTCAGAATGAGGTAATAAATGTAGCATGCACGACCGTGCACTCGAGGAGCATGACCGTGCGCCTGGAAAATTTATTGCAGAGCTTACTTTTTCAACTACTTCAACGGATACAAAGCTAGCAAAATGGCTCCTTGCTATTCTAGGCAATGAATGAAGTATAAAAGGAGAGCCATTTGAAGTGGAGAGGGTTACTGAAACGAATTGCAAAAAACCAAGCTATCTACTTCATTCTTTCACTGCTCTGTTTCTCTCTCTAAGCTTATACACTTACATACTTGAGAGAATTCGTACTTTACATTTGATTTTCAGCCTATTAAGAGGTAATTTCAATCAATCTTTTATCAACATTACATCTGTAAAAAGGGCGAAATTCCCTTGTGAGAAAAACTATTGTATCTTCGAGTATTGAAGATAGTGAAAACTTCAATCAGGTTTGATTGAAGAAGAGGACGTAGGAGGCTTGTGTTCAAAGCTCCGAACCTCTATAAATTTGACTGAGCTTTCTTTGAACTCTCTCTCTTATTGTTTTTATTGTGCATTGTGTTTATTATAGTTTTGGTTGTGATTATTGCCTTAGAAATTTAAATAATCCTATTCACCCCCCTCTAGTATTATTTCTCTATCATTTAAGGGTTTTTCAATTGGTATCAGAGCAGGACTCTAGAATATTTACAAAATCTAACGATTTTTAAAGTTAAAGATTCAAATAGAGAAATGACTAGCACTTCTACACCAGTTTTTAGTGAAGGCCAATGCACTACTAGGCCACCACTGTTTTGTGGTGTTAACTATACCCAATAGAAGATTAGGATAAGACTTCACATTAGGTCTATAGACTATAAGGTATGGAAAATAATTGAACAAGGAGATTTTGTTCCTGTAGATCCTAGAACTAGCTTACCTAAGAATGAAAGTGATTATAATGATGAGGATGAAAAACTATTAAGTTTAAATGCCAAAGCTATTAACATATTATTTTGTGCCTTGGATTCTACAGAATTCAATAGAGTATCGCCATGCGAATCGGCTAAGGAAGTGTGGACCATTCTTCAAACTACTCATGAAGGAACAAGCCAAGTTAAAGAATCGAAGATTGAACTTTTATTCAGAGAATATGAGCTATTCGAGATGAAAGGGAACGAAAACATCACAGATATGTATAAAAGATTCTCAAACCTAGTCAATGATCTAAGAGGACTGGGGAAGAAGTTCGAAAATATGGAATTGGTAAAGAAGATATTGAGGTCCCTACTGGAATCTTGGACCATGAAAGTAACCGCGATAGAGGAGTCCAAGGATTTAACAAAATTGGGAATGGATGAGCTGATCGGAAGTTTGCTCACATTTGAGATGAAAAGAAAACCAAAGGAGGATGAGAGCAAAAATACTAAAAGCATTGCTCTTAAGGCTGTAGAAGAGGAAGAAGAAGAATCCTCCATGGATGAGGAGGATGTTAGCCTGCTGGCAAGGAGGTTTGGAAAATTTCTGTCAAGGAATAAGAAGATGAAAGGAAGAAGCAACTTTAAGTCTAAAGGGAGAGATAAGGAAGATAATGACAAAGAGGTGATTTGCTTCAAATGCAAGAAGCCTGGACATATCAGACAAGATTGTCCACTGCTGAAGAAGAAGAAGAAGGAGAATGGTGAGAAAAGATACAAGAAAAAAGCTTTAGCTGCCACTTGGAGTGGTAGTGATGATTCTAGTGATGAAAGTGATGAAGAGGAGAGAGCTAATTTGTGTTTCATGGCCGAAAGTGATTCAGAAGATGATGAGGTATGTGAATCTAACTCATTCTCTTTTAATGAATTACAAGATGCATTTGATTCATTATTGCTAGAATTTAAAAATGTTAGCTATAGGAATAAGTTGTTAAAGAAAGAAATGATTGGTCTGAAATTAGGTTTAGAAAAGGCTAAAAATGAGTGTAAAAATGTTTTAGATGAGAAAATAAGTGTTGAAAACAACTTGAATTTACTTAAGAAAGAAAATGAGGTGTTAAAAGCTGATTTAAGTAAATCAAATGAAATTCTGGAAAAATTTAAAATAGGAACTAAAAGGTTAGATGAGATGCTTGCATCTCAAAGAAGTGGGCTAAATAGAGAAGGCTTAGGATATAATGGAAGTAATCCATTCATAAACAATCATAAGATTCTAAAAAGGCCTAAATCAATTGAATTAAAATATAAGTATTGCTCTTTCCATGGACATACTATTAGAAAATGTCCAATTAGGAATGACAAACCTTATAGAATAAAAAAGGTTTGGGTTCCTAAAGGGACAATCAAGACTAACCTTCCTAGACCCAAAACCATTTGGGTACCAAAGAAGACTTAAATATATATCTTGTGTAGGTGTGCTTGGAGGTGAAGTGAAAGAAATCAAGTAAGTGGTACTTGGACAGTGGATGTTCAAGACACATGACCGGAAACAAGGATCTCTTCACATCATTGAAAGAAAAGGATGGAGGCAATGTCAACTTTGGAGACAATTCAAAGGGAAAAGTTGTTGGAATTGGCTCCATAGGTAAATCTTCAATTTGTATTAATGATGTGTTGTATGTTGAAGGCCTTAAACATAATTTACTAAGTATTAGTCAATTATGTGATAAGGGCTTCAAAGTTTGCTTTCATGCCTTGTGTTGTGAAATTATTGATATAAGCACTAATAGTATTGCATTCATAGGACATAGACACTCAAATGTGTATGTTATTGACTTGCATAGCATTGCATCTAATGATTTATGTCTCATGTCAACCAAGGAGGAAGACATGTGGCTGTGGCATAGAAGATTAGGACATGCAAGCATTGATGTTTTGGAAAAATTGTCTAAAAAGGATTTAGTCAAAGGTTTGCCAAAACTTGTTTTCAAAAAGGACGGAATTTGTGATGCATGTGCTTTGAGAAAGCAAACAAGAACATCTTTTAAAAGTAAAAATGTTATTTCTACATCTAGACCTCTTTAACTATTGCATATGGATCTATGTGGACCTTCTAGAACCTTGAGTTTAGGAGGAAAACGGTATTGCTTTGTAATAGTTGATGATTTTTCAAGATTTACATGGGTTTTGTTACTTGCTCACAAAGATGAAGCTTTTAAAATGTTTGTGCCATTCATTAGGAAATTGCAAAACCAAGTAGGTTATGCAATTACTTACATTAGAAGTGACCATGGAAAAGAATTTGAAATTTCAGATTTTGAAGCATATTATGATGAGCATGGCATTAAACATAATTTTTCAGCCCCTATGACACCTCAACAAAATAGAGTTGTTGAGAGAAGGAATAGAACCTTAGTAGAAATGGCTAAGACCATGTTGTGTGAACATGATTTGCCAAAATCTTTTTGGGGTGAAGCCATAAACACTTCATGCTATATCATCAATAGAGCCATGATTAGGCCAATCTTTAAGAAAACTCCTTATGAGTTATTCAAAGGGAAAAAGCCTAATATTTCATATTTTCATCCATTTGGGTGCAAATGCTTTGTACTCAACAATGGAAAGGATAACTTAGGAAAATTTGATGCTAAATCGGATGAAGCAATTTTCCTAGGATATTCTTCCACCTCTAAACCGTATAGAGTCTTCAACAAAAGGACACTTGTTGTTGAAGAATCTATACATGTGTTATTTGATGAATCTTCTTCTAAGTGTGTAGATAGATCAAAAGATGATGAAGTGGTAGAGCTCATGAAAGACCTCAAACTAAATGATGGCCTCACTCCCAAAGAAGAAGAGAATCAAATTATGAAAGCACCCCAAGATGATATGCTTGTGCAACCGCATGAAGTGCAAAAGGAGACCTCCTTCCCAAGAATAAAAGATGAGGCTAAAGAAGGAAGGATCATTGGTGACCCAACCCAAGGAGTAAGGACAAGAGCTTCAATCAAGAACACTTGCGAATTTGTGGCATTCTTGTCACAAATGGAGCCTAAGAAGGTAGATGAAGCCTTGAATGATGAGAGTTGGGTGTTGGCCATGCAAGAGGAATTGAACCAATTTGAGAGGAACCATGTATGGGAGCTAGTTTTTAGGCCAACGGATCATCCCACCATCGGCACAAAATGGGTATACCGAAACAAGGTGGATGAATCCGGAATTGTTACAAGAAACAAGGCAAGACTAGTTGCCCAAGGCTACTCTCAAAAGGAAGGTATTGATTTCGATGAAACCTATGCCCCCATAGCTAGATTAGAGGCAATTAGGATATTGATTGCTTATGCTTGCCATTTAAATTTTAAACTTTTTCAAATGGATGTAAAAAGTGCTTTTCTAAATGGTTTTATTTAAGAAGAGGTATATGTAGAACAACCTCCAGGTCAAGTTTTCCAAACCATGTTTTTAAATTAAGAAAAGCTCTTTATGGTTTGAAACAAGCTCCTAGCGCTTGGTATGAGAGGTTAAGTTCATTCTTAATTGAAAATGGTTTTTCAAAAGGAAAGGTGGATACCACCTTATTTATAAAGAAACATAAGCATGACATATTAATTGCTCAAATCTATGTAGATGATATCATCTTTGGTGCTACTAATGAATCTCTATGTAGAGATTTTTCTAAGATGATGCAGGGGGAATTTGAGATGAGCATGATGGGAGAGCTAAAGTACTTCCTTGGGCTGCAAATCAAACAAATGAAGGAAGGAACATTGCTCACTCAATCAAAGTATACTCAAGACCTCATCAAAAGGTTCAACATGCATGAGGCCAAGGAGCAACCAACACCAATGAGCACTTCAACAAAGATTGATAAGGATGAGGGAGGTAAAAATGTTGATACAAAGTCATATAGAAGCATGATAGGTGCATTATTATATTTAACTGCATCTAGGCCGGACATATTATTTAGTGTATGCATGTGTGCATGTTTTCAAGCAAACCCTAAGGAATCACATTTGAATGCAGTGAAACGAATCTTGAGATATCTTAAGGGGACACCGAATGTTGGTTTATGGTACCCTAAAAACTCAATATTCGAATTACGTGCCTTTTCAGATGCTGATTTCAGAGGCTACAAAATTGATAGAAAAAGCACTAGTGGAACATGTCAATTCTTAGGAAACATGTTAGTCTCATGGTTTTCAAAAAAGTAAAATTCGGTTGCAACTTCTACTATGGAAGTCGAATATGTTTCTGCGGCTAGTTGTTGTGCCCAAATTCTTTGGATGAAACAACAACTTTCTGATTTTGGTTTCAAAATAGTGAAAACTCCCATATTTTGTGATAATACTAGTGTTATTCAACTTTCGAAAAATCTCATTTTGTATTCTAGGACAAAACATATAGATATTAGACATCATTTCTTGCGTGATCATGTTAGCAAAGGAGATATTGTGCTTGAATTTATTGACACTAACCACCAGCTAGCTGATATCTTTACCAAGCCTCTAGACTAGAGAAATTTGCATACATAAGGAGAGAGCTTGGAATGATTGATGCAAGCCAAGTAAGTGTCTAAGAATTCTACCTTTTATTGCTTATATGATGATTTGGTTGATTGCTTAATGTTTTGACTGAATATCTGAATATGCATGAATGATAATGAGAATGCTATTGATTGGTTTTATGCTCTTTGATGAATGAAACTGATTGAATATATTTGCTTGAATGAGTTTGGTTTGCATGTAAATTCAAGTCGAATCGATGTAACTCTATAGTTGACATCAATCGGCAACTGAATTCAAATAATAAAACCTCATTGAATCAAAATATCCAAGTTTTTCATGGCTTGAGGTGTTTTGAGGTTTGTTTTGAAATTCTGCAGATTTCTGGAAAATTATGTAGGTCTATGTGATTTTGGTCACACACGACCGTGTGTTCCAAGCATGCACGGGCGTGCTTCTGCGTGAACACACGACCGTGTGTTCCAATATACACGACCGTATGTTTTTTTTAAAATACGCGCTTAATCTGCACGCGCACGCACAAGAAACAACACGGGCATGCATTTTAAAGTTTAATATTTTTCAAGATTTTTGCGAACACACGACCGTGCAACTATCGGGTGCACGATCGTGCAGATTTGGGAAAAAACGATCATGCGTCAAGAAACACGGTCGTGCGCTCGCATTTATATAAATAAATCGTTTCATTTTCTTCATTTTCACGAAAAATTGTAAACCCTAGCCGCGATTTCTCTCTTTTCTCTCTCGATTTTTCACCAAAATCTCTCATTTTTCTTGCTTTCATTTGCTTTCAAACTTGTTTTTACAAGTTTCTCTAAAGTTTTCTTACATTTTGAGATAGTTTTTCATCCTAAACACAAACCCAAATCTCCATTTCAATTATTTCATTAACCAAAATCCACCATGCCTCCAAGAATGAAATTGTCGACTCGTTTCGGGCCTTCCAGGAGTTCTTCAAGAGCAGATAATCTATTTGGAATCATGTGTTCCAATCGGTAGCAAAAGGTACTCCTATCGAAACTCATGAAAAAGGCTATTTATGTTGGACGTTGTTTGGATAGAAGGATTTTGCGGGAAATTAGAGTATTAGATGAGATTATGGGTTTACTCAATTCTTCTAGGCTGACTGGAATTTTTTTCATGCGGAATGATGCTTTCAAAAATTTAGTTTATGAATTTTATAATTCCCTATCGATTTCGAAGGATGTACGGGAAAATATTACTGATTTTATTTTGAGATTTCGGTTGATAAATTCGGATTGGACGGTGTCGGTCGAACAGTTGGGTGATTGGTTGGGCTGTAATTCAAAGGGCATTTTAGACTTTTCACATGAGCTGAGCACTCAGGCGGTGTGGCGATCCCTAGGCGGTTCCTTATTTTATGAGGCTCAGAAAACGAAGGCCTCCTCTTTGGATAATCCGACCATACGTATTTTTCATCGAATGATTACATATACATTAAACGCCCACACGAACACTAATGGTAATGTAAGTGTTCGTGACATGGCAGTAATGGAAGTTGCCATGAATGGTCGTCAACTGGATTCGGCTCAATGGTTGATTAGCAAGTTAAGTGACATCCAGTCGCACAGTGATAAGGAAAAAGTTACTATCGATTTTGGTATGCTAATTACCTTTATCGCTGAGAAATTGGGTATTTCTGTTAAAGGCTATGGAGAGTTTCGGATTGGTTTCGAAGAGTCTCACATGCTTAATACCGATGTTTTATTTCGGATGAGGGTGATTGAGAAAGATGGCAATGATGGATAGAGATTACCTGCAGTTGTTAGAGATCATAAGCCATCTGTCGAACCGTCTGCTATGCCTTCAGTTGTTGAAACTAGTGCCCGGAGAGGAAGACGAGCTCGCCCCGAAGCTGGTCCAGAAGTTCAATCAACTTCCGAGCTTCAAGTCTTGATTGAGCTGACAAGGCAAGTTGATGCGTGTGTGGCTCAACTAGATGCGCATGTCGTGTAGGCTGATGCAAATGTAGTTCAGCTTACCACTGAGTTTCGAGCCTTTCGGGATACTATGGAATCTCGACTTACCCGCCTTGAGTCTCGAGTTACTGCTCTGGATGACCTTGCCGACCTATCACCTCAGCAGCCACCCCAACCTTGAACTATCATTTGCATTTACATTTGCATGTTTTTACCAAAACTTGTCTTTGAGGAACATTTGATTTGTTTCTATTGTTATGTTGTTACAATTTAGTTTGATGAATTGATTTACATTGATATTTCTTTTGCTTTCTATTGATGTTATTGGTTGATTGTTTGAAGAAGTTGGATGGTGCTTTGACTGCCTCATATATTGGGAGTGTGTTTATTTGATAACTTGTCTTGGGAAATCTCAATGAAATAGAGGAGACTATGTCAAAATTTTTTTTTGATTTATGGCAAAAAAGGGGGAGAAAGCATGAAATGATTAGCAAGTTAAAATTGATATTAATTTGGATTGGTAATTAAGGTTAAAACTAAGGGGGAGTGCTTAAAGTAAGGGGGAGCATTCTTTTTATCCTTAATTAATATTCAATTTTAACATGTTTCAACATATTTTTGTCATCAATCAAAAAGGGGGAGATTGTTGAACCTTTGATGTTTTGATGATGAAAAAAAATATGATTAAGTTGTTAATTTGTAATAATAATGAGATTGAGTTGATGATTAATCCCTTGCATGAAGTAATTCATGACAAAGAAGGGAAAAAGAAATTTATTTTTGCAGCTTATAGGTCTCGCACGACCGTGTGGTTTAGGAGTACGACCGTGCTTGACCAAACGGGTCCTCGTGTGTCCAAAACACGGGACCGTGCGCTTGACCGTGCAAGGTTCTATGATTTTCTAGAAGAAAAATCTTAGACCTGCACGGGCGTGCGTGCATGATGCATGACCATGTACATGCACAACACGGGCAACGCACTACCTCCAAACCGTACAGCCTGACTGTGTGAAATCAAAGAACTCAAAAGTCATTGGAAGCACGACCGTGTGCTTAACTTATGAAGAGCACGGGAGATCAGGCTGTGCAAATGAAACTGTGCAGCGAGTCAACAAAAAGAAGTCAATGCACGACCGTGCACACTCAATACGCACGATCGTGCGTGATGGCAAATAAGGAGCACTACCAAGAGCACTACCAGGAGATCGTGCAGAGCTAGCCGTGCAAGAGCTTAAAGGCATGCATATGGCACACGACCATGCAGAAAATGGACACGACCGTGCACTAGCATAAGAATGCTCGTGTGCTGCTCGTGTGGTCATCGTGCAGCCAACCCATGCAAGCTTCTAGAATTTTGGACAAAACTCTGAAGGATCAAAGCACGACCATGCATCTAAAACACACGACCATGAAGGGTCGAAGCACGACCGTACGTCAAGGACACACGACCGTGCATCATTGGCGCTAAGCTTTTAAGTCGACCGTTGGGAGTCTGAACAAGGCAATAAATGTAGCAAGCATGATCGTGCACTCGAGGAGCATGACCATGCGCCTAGAAAATTTATTGCAGAGCTTACTTTTTTCAACTACTTCAACGGATACAAAGCTAGCAAAACGGCTCCTTGCTATTCTAGGCAATGAATGAAGTATAAAAGGAGAGCCATTTGAAGTGGAGAAGGTTACTGAAACGAATTGCAAAAACCAAGCTATCTACTTCATTCTTTCACTGCTCTGTTTCTCTCTCTAAGCTTATACACTTACATACTTGAGAGAATTCATACTTTACATTTGATTTTCAGCCTATTAAGAGGTAGTTTCAATCAATCTTTTATCAACATTACATCTGTAAAAAGGGCGAAATTCCCTTGTGAGAAAAACTATTGTATCTTCGGGTATTGAAGATAATGGAAACTTCAATCGAGTTTGATTGAAGAAGAGGACGTCGGAGGCTTGTGTTCAAAGCTCCGAACCTCTATAAATTTGGCTGAGCTTTCTCTGAACTCTCTCTCTTTATTGTTTTTATTGTGCATTGTGTTTATTATAGTTTTGGTTGTGATTATTGCCTTAGAAATTTAAATAATCCTATTCACCCCCCCTCTAGTATTATTTCTCTATCATTTAAGGGTTTTTCAACCCATAAGCTTTTTGCTAACTAGGGAGCATCTACATTCAAATCGAATTTGAACATAGATCATGAGTGATTTGTAGTAAGGTATCATGACCACCTAAATAGTAGAGCTTGATCAATTTGATAATTAACATATAGTACTATCATTTCTTTATTATGTCTCATGAGACTAAGATATAAATTTGTATCTAAATTAAAACCCTTTATATATGCAAAGTCTAAATCAGAGATTAGATTTAATACTAATTGATTCAACTATAATCACAGACTTATCAGTTCTAGATAACTCAACTAAGACATTGTTCTTATACTTAAAATTGATGAATCCTATATTAATTTGTTATAAATTTTATACTAATCATAATACGACTAATCATTCATCTTTATAACATAGTATTTATGGTAGTACATTTGATGATATCAAATAGCATCACTCCTAGCATAAGATAGTTTGATAAACCTTAAGTCAAAGGACTATATATAGCTATTAAATCATAAAGATTGATCCATAAACATAGGGAACACTAGCTATATGAAATCTTCATCATTGGGTCTATTTAGTGAACATGACCACCAAATCATGTAACCATGTATAAGACCAGGTTACAAGTAATAAACCTTAACGCTTGCAAACCCTGTCACCTTAAGCCAAATGATCATGTGTAGCCATTAAATCACACGTTCTATGTTACAAAGAATAATATAACTAAAATTTCTTGTATCATCAATATCAATATATGATACAAATTATAATAATACATAAATAATTTAACTAATATACATTAGGCCCATGGTTATAATGTACTAACCGTAATGGTAAACATAATCATGCATTTGGGTTTTCTCTTTTTATTGATGTTTGAGATAATTGCACGACTTAACAACTCATGTATGCTTATGCTTAACACACACACGATCATATGACATAGACAAACACAATTATGTGTCTAGCTAAACTTGTAAAATTAACCTTTTATTTTTTTATTTTTTTGTCATAAAATAATTCATGCCAAGACAAGTTACATATTTTATCTTAGTTTTTCAACATATTAGAACATACAAAGGTATAATATTGATAAAGTATGTAAGTTAAGAAGGTTCATTTATGAACTAAAGTCGATATTAAGGAGTTAGAATATTTATTTTGATAAAGTTGTTAAAGAATATGGTTTTATTAAAAATAAAAATAAGCCATGTGTGTACAAAATAGGCCAATAGGAGTATGTTACATTTTTGGTATTATATATCAATAACATCTTGATTATCGAAAATGATATTCTACACTTATTGACTATGAAAGTTTGGTTATCCAAATGCTTTTTCATGCAGGACTTAAGGGAAGTAGCTTACATTATTAGTATTAAGATCTATCATGATATATCATATAAGCTAATTAGAGTAAGTCAAAACATGTACATAAATAAAGTGTTAAAAAGATTCAATATGAATGATTAAAAAAAAAAATTATTGCTTATGACTTATAGTATATATCTTTTTAAAGATAGAGAGAAGATGAGTCATATTCTTTTTACTTTAGCAATATGATCAATTATGTATGTCATGTTATACATACGAGTTGATGTCTCGTTCACTTTGACCATTTATAGTAGATACCAATCTAATCCAGATCAAAAACACTAAAGTACTATCAAGAATATCCTTAACTATCTACAAAGGGCTAAAGATATGTTCTTAGTTTATAGAGGAGAAGATGAGCTCACTATTTGAGAATATAATGACTTTACTTTCTAGATATATCGTGATGATTATAAAGCCTAGTTATGTTGTTTTTTTTTTTTTTTGTGTTAATAGTGACATAATAAGTTGTAAGAGTTCCATATAGAATATTATTACTGATTCTATGACAAAGTCTAAGTACATAAGGAATTGCATATTGAGAGAGTTGATATAGATGATAAATTGACTAATTAACTATTATAGTAAAAGCATGATAAGTGTATAGCCTCATATAGCATTAGATATATATATATATATATGAATGATCGGTTATAGTGTAAATGGGAGATTATTAGGGCTGGTGCCTTATGGCCTTATAGCTGTTGTTATATTTAATTGGATATTATTGTAATTTGTAAATACATTATAATTATTAATAATATGAAGTATTTCAATTCTATTGATGGTTGGTATATTTGAATAGTTAATGTCCTTAGTATAGTAGAACTGAGTCGATAAAATTAGTTAACCAATTATGCTTTCCAATATGCTCATTGATAGTCCTACTAAAATAGTTTATAATCCCAATGTCATCATGAAACCTTGGGCACTAATGATGCATGAGGATTATCAAAACGTATATGATGTTATCGAAAGATGGTGATAGTTTGCACATGTTAAGATTTATTGCTTAAAACCTAGTTCTACACATGGATGTATAATTTGGTAATCATGTTCACTTGATAAATCCAATGATGGAGATCTCATATAGAATTTATTTCACTGTGTTATGGATCAATCCTCATAACTTGATAGATACATTTGATCATTTGACTTGAGGTCTATTAGACCTTCTTATACTAGAAGTGATGTCATTTGATGTCATCAAATGCATTGCCACAAATGGAGTGTTATAAAGGTGAGTGATCGACCACATTATGATTAGTATAAAGGTTATGATAGATAAATATAGGATTTGTTACTCTTAGAGATAGAATTTGTCTCTACAAAAAAATGTGCACAATTGCTAAGTCTAAGGCTATAACTAGACAAGTCAGTGTCATATCCAATACCTCAATTTGAAAATTTACGTATATGAGGATTTTTGAAATAAACATATATCTATATCTTAGTCTTATCAGACTTAATGAAAAAATGATTATATTATGCATTAATTGTTGAGTTGATCAAGCTTAAAGATGTTCATTAACATTTTGTTATTCAGATGTCATGATGTTTTGCTAGAGGCTTCTTTTGATTTATGTTTAATTTGATTTGAATATAAGTATTACTGAGTTAGTAGGGAGCTTGGGTCATGCACTTATGAAGGTTAATTGCTTAGGAGATAGAAGATTGTTGTCCTAATATTTGTGCATTTAGGTGTTTTCACATGTAACTTACCAGTTTGATTCCACTTAGGTTGAGAAGTTGTGGTCTAGATTTTTCTTGACATACGATAGTACATGTTACGTACATATAGACGTGCATCTGCATGGTTAACTAAGTTTAAGTGTTTTGGATTGGAAATTTATTTGACCAACTCAAACTTAATTCTACTTATACACGACCATGTTGGTGTAGAGCACAACAGTGTTTGTAGTAATAAATGCCATGGACGGTGAGTTGATTAGTGCATTGCATTTTATGCTTTAACTCTGTGATATGTGGCAATGGTTACGTCACATTTTCCCAAACCTAGCATAGACCATGTGTGTTGCACACACGAGAGTGCAAAAGGGAGCACAAGAGTGTGTTTTTGCATGACACAACCATGTGCCTACTTCTATAAATGGAGACACGACATTTATTTTAAAAGTAGAGTTGAAATATTTTAGAAGGGAAAGAAGATTTTATTCTATCTCACCAAACACATACCTGTACCTTACCAAATACACCACCATGCACCAATTGACCAAAGAACACTAGATTCATTGAAAGATTCAAGATTCAGAGATTAAGTTTAGCAAAATCAAGACAAAAAGAAGAGAAGATTTGTAGTATTTATCAAGGTTATCCATCATTATATGGTTGTATTAACCTTGAAAATTATGTTTTCCTTAAATTATATTGTTGATTTGTCTTCTATTATTATGAGTTAAATTCATTGTGTTAGGGCAAGAATATAATCTAGTTGTGAACTCATGTTATCAATTTAATATAATGTTTTTAGCCTTCATATGCTTTGAGTGATTATTGGTTGTCCTTAATGCTTTGGATGCTTGATCACCGTTTAATTCATATTGGATTTTAGAATGGTAATTGAGAAGTAGTTATATGATTGGACATATTGATAATTGTTATGAACTGAGCGAAAACTATAGATAGGTGAACACAATTCATGTGGTCATGGTAAATTCCATGATTTAATGCATCTTGTGTTATTTAAATCATTACTAATGGTTAATAATAGGAATAGAATTAATATTACTCAAGAGAGATTATTAATTAATATTAAATTTAACTACCAACCTATGAAGGATAAATTGATTACCTTAACCTAAATAATTGAGCTAACAATTAGGTGAAGCCCTAATGTGTCATTCTTTGGATAATTGTTTTCTTATTTGCTGTGATTGAGGTTTTCTTAAGTAGATTTTAGATTAAGCATTTTACATAATTATTTTAGTTATAATTAATTGTCATTCGAAATCGATTGTTTAAATAGCATTAGAATTAGGAGGTTCAAACACTACCACAGCCTTCGTTAGTATGATATCTAAACTCCGTCAAGCTATACTCGAACAAATTAGTACAGTTACTAATAATCAAGGTTAGAATTTTAAAATTGCTCAACAATACTCATCAAGGAGAGCAAATTCTTCTAATATGTAAATTCGAACAATATAAGAATTATACTGTTTTTCTCTTTATGAGGTTTTCTTAAAAAGGTTTTCAATGAGGCAATTCAAACATGTCCAACCCAGGTGTTTCATTCCACTGGGTTTTCCCTTTACAGGGTTAATATAATTATTTATCGATGATGGAAACCGAAAGAGAAGTATTATAACACCGGCTTTGAAAGCAAGATGAGACAGTAGAGTGCTCTATAAATAGGCACCCCACCCCCTTGTTTGTTATGTCTTTTCCATACTAGTTCGTTCGTGAAGTTGGAGAGATTCACACCCCTTAGCCCTCTCCTTTATCAAAGCAAGTTTCAATTAAGTTCATTCTAGTCCACTTTTTTCCAACTCCTCAATGAATTATGATATTAAAATTCCCGAAGATTTCTAAATAACAAAACAGAACCCTCACCATAAATTTTTAAGCGCTAAAATAAACAGTAAAACGGCAGTTTGGTCAACATTTATTAACTCCTAACAGTATAAATTCTAATTAATCAGTACCGGTTCACTAATGATTGGGAGTTCTGTTGCTACATGAACCTCAGAGGCTATTTCAATTATAGCAAACCTTAGGGGTCTAGTTGATTAAAAAAAGAATGATAGATATTACTTTTTGCGAACAAGAAACAGAACCAGTGTCCTTGCACGTGCAAAGCGAAATAAGTCATTATATATGACCAAATCAAGGATTTTTATGTCATGGGCAAGGGTTAATATTACTCAAAGAAAGTAACTAGAATTAGGGGTGTTCCTGGCCTATTAACTGGTCTCAGGCAAACTAAATATGCAAAAGTCATGATACAACCTTAATCATCTAACATTTTATTTTATTTTAAAAAAATTACTACAGAAGCTCCATATTTACAGGCCGAAATTTGGATTATTTGAAAAAGGGAATGGAAAAAGAAACAAAAATTCTTATTTATTTCTCGCTAAAAAGGTAATAATTACAAAATGTATATAGACAGATACACATTAACGAAATCAAGATTACATCTCTGATAAAAGATTGCTGATTTTCCGGAGCTCTTTGAGCGCTGTCATGGCTGTCGCTTGTCCTTTGCCAACTATAACATTGTTAGAGAAGTTTTCTAATGGCCCTACCTGATCCCGCTCTTGCTGGAAGACTGACTCGATTACCTGTATGACATAAATCAGTACAAGGATCTGATTAACAGTATATTAAATTTATACAAAGTATCTGGAAGAAGCAGTCTTCCATAAAAGATGAGCCTCTTAGATTCTTAAAGTATTTTCCCAAAGTAAGAAATTCCAGTTGCATAATTTCAAGCAATTCACTCTTTAAGAATGGCCTTACAGACGGCCAAAGATTGAGGTCAATTAGAATTAAAAATTGCCACAGGTCTAAATCATTCAGTGAAGAATCTTTTAAATACTTAAACAAGAATTAGATTGCAAAGTAGAATTAACCTGAATTTGCTCAAGCATTGACTGTCCAAGATTCTTCAAAGTCCCTATCATATTTTGGTCCACAGGATCTAGTCTGCTGCTACCTGATGACCTAAAAGACCCTTCAGAATCTGAAGAGTCTGTTGCATTGCTCTCATGACCTTCAACATCAACAGATTTCTTAGTCTCAACGGCACCTACTCCTTTCTCAGACGACTCCTCACTCCCACCAGCATTGTGTCCAAATTTCCAAATCCATTGGAATTTACCAAAAAGGAGCTTCCGATTTTTGGGACCTATCACTGATTTTTCTGTAGATTCATCATCCATTTGAGAATCTTGAGAACCATCATCAGGGTAATGGAAAACAGGAAGAGGTGAACCACCAATGACAGGCTGGGAAGGACCATCATTTTCATCAACAGAAGAATTTGACGCAACACAAATTTTTTCCAAGTTATTTTCATTTTCCTGAGCACCACTAGATGAACTTGCTGGATCTAAGAATAATGAGAAGTTTCCCTCACCAACAGCCTTTCCACTTGAACATCTCTCATCAGATATGCAAGTAAAGTCCTTCACGACACCATCTTGTCCCTCGACCTCAATTTCATCTGAGGGTTTCTCCTTTGAGGTAGAAACTTCACAACAATTGGCTTTCTCAATATCTTGCTCCAAACCTAGTTCCCTTGACAAATCTTCTAGCAAACTTTGCGTAAGAGATGACTGCAGGTCCTTTTTGCCATTGCCAACCTTTACTGGAGATGGGTCAGACTCTGTTCTAGAGAGTCTCAGTTTTACTCTTTCAGACCATCCTCTTTTCTTTGTCGGGTTTTGTTTCCTGTGACTACCTTGTTTTCTTTCTTCTTGCTTATGCAGAACTCTCCACTTCTCTTCCCAGTAGCTATCAGGTACAACACTTAAAGGAGTTCTTGGACAAAAAGAGTCAGCTGAAAAGTTAGGTCCTCTCAACACTGCTGATTTACACCGGTTATAAGTCCCAGCAATTAAAGAATGTGATGATGAAATATTAGTGTCCAATGCAAGAGCCTGTAAAAGTTTTGCCTTGACTATAAGTTTGCCTAGATCTACATTTTCTGGGAAATTCAATAATCTCTGGAGGCAGGAAGTTGCATTTTCAGTGGCTAGTAGAGATGATCTCAGATAAAGCATCATGGAAACTGCAATAGCTGCAATTAATGCCCCCCGTGGTGAACTTAGAATTTTAAAGCTGGAGTCTTCATCATTTTCAATACTTTTGTTTAATTTACCATTGTCTGATGCGAATATCTCATCCCATATTATCAGCAGGTCCCCGAGCGAAAACTCCCGCCCAAATAAGACCCGTAACCAGCGTAATCCAAAATACTGTGGTTCAACACCAAGCTCAACAAGATGGGTGTGAAAGATGAATCAACAATAGACAACAAATGATACAATGCAGCAGAAGCTTCCATGACAGGAGGTAAGCTAGTGAGGGACCCACCTGCAGGGGAGGGAGCAAAAAACTCTGCCATGGACACTGCACCGTGGGCACCTCTCATTAAAGCATCAAACATACAGTAAGCATCATGTTCCATAAATTTCTCAGACAAGACAATACCCAATTCACCTTCAGCCCCATATGCGTCACTAAGCATTACAATCGTTTGTATCTCAGGATCAAGCTCATTAAGGCTCTTAACTTTCACTGAGTTTCCATGGGATCCAATCTCATCTTCCATGGAATCTATAAACTTTTTGAAATCAAAGTTATATGTAAGATCATTTTCATGAAACGATAAACCATCAAACTTGTCAGTGAAGTAGTCTTCATACTCCTTTCGCACTTGACAAAGACGATCCACATCAACATGAAGAACAAATAATAAAGGAGCTAAAAGTTCATGCATTCCTATTTCAAAAGTAGAGAAGTGAGCAAGAAATGAGTAATTCAATACTGTTGGGAATGAACTTGCATCAGATACATGAAAAATAAAATAAAAATAACATGTTTAAGTACAACTGAGGGGCTGAAAATTAGTAAAGTGGAATCACGATTAACAACAAAAGGCTTCAAATATATTGTAGAATGTCAGAACCTCAAACAGTCGCAGCATCAGAAGACTAATCTCATTGCATTGCTATTGTGTAAATTTTCAGGAACAAGTCCCAATAGAGTATTGAATAGTCTCCATACTTATCCTTCATTTTCTGATGGGATTGTACAAATCAAATTCAGTAAAAATATTGACTAGAGGAAGAAAATATGAGAGATAATAGGGCAGCTGGTACAAGTACTGGATAAAGTTAACACATCCTATTACTTTATTTCTTCGTTAGATTTAAAGTCAGAAAACTTCTGTTCTACCAAGAAGTACGGATAGCACGTGATCATATAGCATTGAATTTGGATGAAGTTTGAATAAATTAAAGTAATCCTCCTCCAATGATCTCAAACCACTCATGTAGATGCCAACTCAAACATCAGCACTGAACCTTTTTATAGGAGCGGTAACAATACACTTTATATACAGCTTCTAGTATTCCAAATTGAGGGAGATCTACATATATAAGATTGGAGATTAAACAATATTCTTGAATATATACCAATTAGCTTAAGCCCTTGAGTTAAATGATTATTCAACACCAAAATTGACCAAGTGGTCTAGTGTTCAACTCCCCTAATATCTTATTTAATTATAATAACTTGGTTTCTGCAGTTTGTTAGTTTTTATGGCTGAGGTCGCATTCGGTCCCCAACTGCAGGAGCATAATGCAGAAGAGTGAATTAGAGCTTCAATACTGTTGTCGGACATCTATCATCTTAAACTTTTGAATTGAGTGGACATTTAACACATGTAAAACATATAAAGTATGTAGCAAACAGACTGCTGAGAAGACTACCTATTTATAACACGACAACAGAAAAAGATATAATGAATAGTTACCAAAAAAAAAAAGTAAATAATGAAGGCTATATTTCTATAGCATAATGACTGTTGTGATATGAGCAGTATAATTTACCTTGTCTGTAACTATATTCTGGATGTCTAAGGGACCACAATAACAAGATCCGTCTTAACGTTCGTTGGCATCCAGGTGTCTGAAAGTAACTACCATGTTCAGGATATAGACGTGATAAGTCCTGGTCAACCATCTTTTCAAGCTCAGCACTCCTAAAGAAGCGAACCCATGTGCTATCTGCATGGAAAATTCATAAAGTAATTCATACAGAGCATATATGCATCATCTGCTGTAAAAGCATATTAAGAAACTTCTGCCACAAAGAAGGCTAACTCTTATTTGTTAAATCTTTATTCATTCTTCAGCATCCCATAGATTAACCATTAGTCACACTGGTAAATACAGACATTGTCTACACAAATGACAGTCCAGGTCTCATTCATGGAGAATCCAATAAAGCAACGAATGCGCATACTTTGATACAAGCAATTGAACAGAAAAGGCTGCCTAGATAAATCTAACTACAATGAATTTAAAAATTTGTCTAAGATGTAGTAATGATTAAAATGGAGCAAAGGTAAAAGAAGCAAGGAAGTTGATTTAAAAATAAAGAAAAATAATAACAGGTGCCCCACTAAAAATACCAAACACAAAGGATTTGCAAGGTTAACAAAGAAAAACAAGAAAGTTACCTGGATTTTGAGAAAGTGGATTGTCCATGACAGGACCGGGAGAACTACTTGCATCCTTTAGCAGATGTGGATCAAAAAGTAGGTCCCTTCTTAAGCCAGCATATCTGTCAAAATGCAGATGTTCAAGTTATAAACCACTCTTAGATCACAAATAAAGCAGTTGCTCTATCATTTACAACCTGAAGTGACATCAAACAAAGCATCTTCATATGGTATAATATGGCTTTTGAATCACATAACAACCATAGTGATAATGATGTGGAACCTATCAAAGATTTTAGGATTCCATATTATAAGGAAAAATTCAGATTTTAATTAATATTTATTCAATCTATTTTATTTAGGAAATTTCATATTATTTTATTTAAGAATGTTTATTAGATTTTGATTCATTTTTTATAAGTATTAATGGTTTATATAAAGAGTTGAAACATTTATTGTAATTCAGTTATTTCACATATTATTTTCAAATACAAAAGTGAGATTAGTTCTTTTTTTAATCATTAGTCGATTATTCCTTTAAATTGTGTGTCGATCCTGATCGTTCATTGATCTTTAATTATTTGTCCATTGTTCCCTTGGATTATGTGTCGATCTTGATTGTGTGTCAATCAAAATCTATTCTTCAATTTGTTCTACATCAATTTGGGCTTTTGAAACTAGTTCTACTTCATTCAATCTGTCCTACATCAATTTGGTATCAGAACCTAAAATCAATCTTTCCTTTCCTGTTCAACTTTAGTCTTTGCATTCGATCTCCATTTTCTGTTTGAGTTTTCATTAAATAGTTTTAGCAAAAAAAAGTGAAAAAAATCAGAAAAAAAGAGTTGCAAAAAAAAAAAAAAAAAAACTTGAATGAGAAACTGAGAAATCGCAGAGCATCATCGCACACCAGCCACCCGCTTGTTCCAAATCAACCTCTATCCAGCACTGCCTCACGCCAGCTGCTCTAGATCGGCTTCCATCCATAACTGTCACACACTAGCGTGCCCGCCAGCTCCAGATTAGCCTCCATCGCATTATCGCCGCCATCATCCAACCGTGCTGCCCTCATCCAGCAATGCCTCTCTGCCATTGTTGCACCATCCTTTGCATCGACCAAGCACTGTCATCTTGCTCCCGATTGCTAGCAATGCCTACTCCAGTTGATTTGCGCCCAACCACTATAGGCACACATCTACATGGTTGCTGTCACGGATTCCTCTAGTCATCTGGTCACTGCTCCCTCCAATCTTGCCAATCGTCGCATCACCATCCTCCAAGCCACACTTGCCAGCCGCCATCATCCACCTCGTCGGAGAAGTTCACGTCGACACAGCTTGTGAGAAAAGTTCAAAATATTTGAAAAAGTCCATAATCAAATTGCAGTCAGTTTTGTGTTTGGGCTAAAATCGACTCAAATTCAAAAGAGGCACAATCGTAATGCTCAAAGTGTTTCGATACAATACGTTTCTTTTCTTTTGAAAATTTGATTAATATTCATAGTAATTAGGTGAATTGTGAGTTATGTTGGATCCAGATTAATTTGTTTTAAATTCACGAGCATTAGATTTTCCTAAAGAACTGTGCAATATCGACATCATCATTTATATTTTATTCTGCATTCCTATTGGTGTGTGTTAAAAGTGATTTCATTGTTTGCATTTTGTGGTTAACTTTAGTTTCACAAACATACCCATTACACCATGTCTAAAAATAAATCCACCACTAAATCTTTTTCTTTTGATGAAAAATTTTCTGCTATGAAAGAAAAATTGATCAAATGAATGAATGATAGTATTGAGAAACTCGCTGTTAGGATGATGAGTCAACTTGATCGACTCTTAAGTAAGCAACTTGCAGACCCAAATAATTTTGTCAGGCAACATCATGGTATACCTGCGTTTGTGTCATACGCATCAGCTTTAGGACATTTTTTAGGCACATGCATCAAATAAAGTTAATGAATTTAGGAGATTTGTCCTTGATAGTACCCAACCTGTGAATTTAGAAGACGAGGGTAGTTTTGATTTTGAAGAAAGGGACCCAATACCTGCCAATGGCAGGAATAATAATAGGCAAAATAATAATACTGGTAGGATATCTAGGCAAGATTATGTAGAAAGGGTAGACATCACTAGCAAAATTAAGATCAATGCACCTAAATTTGATAGTAGGCTAGACCCTAGTGCCTTTAATGAATGGATGAATAACATGGATGAATTATTTGATTGACACGACATGCATGATATGGGAAAAGTTAACTTTGTTAAAATAAAATTAATTAGTAATGCTAAAAGATACTGGTAAGTTGTATTACATGACATAGAATATGGGCGTGAACAACCCATCACTAATTGGGAAGTCAAGACAGAAAAATTCAGAGAAAAATACTAGTCCTCATATTATTTAAATCACTTACATAATCAATTTTTGAATTTAAGACAATCAACTTCTAGTGTAGAAGAGTACATGAATAGGTTTAAAGAATTAAAATTAAAATGCAATTTAGATGAGGAACCTATATTCATACTTAGTCAATTTGTTAATAGATTAAAAGATGAAATTAAAATAATGCTTTGGATTCATAACTAAGAAAATATTGAGGATGCCTTTAACAAAGTATTAGAAATAGAAAAGTATTCTAAGGGAAGGGTAGCAAATTTCTACACCATGGCACCCTAATCACAACCTTTTCCTAGCCCACCCCTTAGGGATAGCACAATTAGGGTTAAGACCACCACTATTCAAAAAAAGAATTATGTTCCCCTTCAATCCACTTTGGGTGCATCTTCTAGTGGGTCTCATGCTAGTGTTTCATCCCTTAAATGTCATCATTGTCATGATAGGAATCATGTAGCAACTCAATGTCTTAAATGTACATTAACTTTAAAACAACAACCCGAGACCCAGGAGTCCTCTGATTATGAAGAAAAGATTGTGGAATATATAGAGCATTCTGAAGATAAAAATGAGTTAGTAGTTGAGGGTAATCGTGTCAATGTTGTTAGGCATATTTTGTCTACTATTGTAGAAGATGACTAGAAAAGAAACAATATTTTTCATGCCTTCATAAAAAGTTAGGATAGATCTTGTAAATTGGTATTGGTGGGGGTAGTACTATGAATGTGGTTTCTAAATCTGTCACAAGTAAATTGAGTTTTAAAGTAAAACCATATCCTAAGCCTTTTAGAGTTACATGGGTAAATAAGATAATCTTGTCCTCACTAAGAGATATTGAATCCTTATTCGAATAGGTAATTATCAAAATGAGATTTATTGTAATGTATTTCCTATGAATGTTGCCAATATCCTGTTAGGTCGTCCTTCATTATATGACCTTGATGTAGCAAATCATAACAAAGATAATACTTATGAGTTTAAACATAAAGGGATGAAAATTATTTTAAAGCCTGTTAACATTATTGAGAATAGCCCTATACTTAAAGGAGAACCTACTTGTAAGCCCTCTAAGAAATACATCCATATTTTAAGTCAAGATACTTTTGAGGGAAAAGGGATGGAGAGTCATAGAAACTATAAACTTGCTAATTATATACATCATAAGGGTAAAAAATTTAATATAGGTGATTATGTCATGATTCGTATACGTTCTAAAATGTTACCTATGAATTCCTATAAAAAGTTTAATGCTCTAACTATTGATCATTTTGTCATTGTTCAAAAACTTGAATCTAATACATATTTACTTGATTTGTTTGATCATATAAATATTAGTTATGTTTTCAATATGGAAGATTTAACACCTTATCTAAGTACTTTTGAGTTTCTTACTTTATCTTTTAGTGTTTCAACAAGTCAACCTATGCTTAAAGTGTTATTGAAAGATGACTTTGTTACTTCATTTCATAGAGGATTACTTGCAAATCAACTCTTCGGGGTCGAATTCTTTCACCTAGGGGAGAATGATGTGGGGCCTACTAAAGATTTTAGGATCTCATATAATAGAGAAAAATTCATATTTTAATTAATATTTATTTAGTCTATTTTATTTAGGAAATTTCATATTATTTTATTTAAGAATTTTAATTAGATTTTAATTTTTTTTTTATAAGTGTTAATGGTCTATATAAAAAGGCAAAAACATTTATTGTAATTCATTTATTTCACATATTATTTTTAATACAAATTTGATATTAGTTCTCTTTTCAATCATTGTTGTTTTTTTTTTTGGATTGTGTGTCAATCTTGATCGTTCATCGATTTTCAATCATTTGTTAATTGTTTCCCTAAGTCGTGTGCCAATCCTGATCTTGTGTCGATCGAAATCTATTCTTCAATTTGTTATACATTAATTTGCGTTTTCAAAGCTAGTTCTACATCGTTCAATTCGTCCTAAATCAGATAATCAACACTACAATTATCAGTTAAGAGCTAACTAAACTCCATAATCCCAGGTAGCATGACTTTTTAAAGATGCCAACAAGTGAACACCACGACTTAAAACAACCAAAAATTATAAGACCAGTTAGTTCTCCATAAACCAGCCCCAGAACACAACTCCTCAGTTAAATAGAAACACCATAGCTCAAAAATAACAAAATGTCAGTCAAATTAACCAAGAACTTAACAAAAGGGCATTCCATCTAACCAAAGTTCATCCACGATAATCATCACTCACTTTATCCAATTAAATTAAAATATTCTACTAACATGCGCCGATGAGAAAGATTTTTTCACGAATCTATGAAAGAATTCCCTTTATATTGAAAATAAAATAAAACCCAGGTAAAAGCATATGAAGTTATAAAGTGACCAACCAGAATGGATGAAATCTTAAAAAATAAGAAATATAGCCTAAAAAAAAACATCAAAGCTCGGAAAACTGAATGTTTGTAAACTAATCTACAGGAGGTAAAGTTACCTTCTTCGAGAATCAGCCGTGACTCTACGAAGATCATCGATTGAAGAAGAAGATGAAGAGGGTAAAATCCCAAGATTAACACGCCATTGAACGCCTCTAAGGTTTGCAAAAACACCGGATCTCCCCGAAACGGCACTGTTTGCTGATGACTCCTCTTGATGATGCTCAATTGTGGAAGCAGGCATCATCGCTTAAAAAAATCGACTCTTTCTCAATTTCGACACAAACCCATAAGAATTCAACACCAAACCAGTCGCTTAATTGTCCTGAATTGCCACCAAAAAAAAAAAACCCTCAATTCAATACAAACCCAGCTGCGGAAAGGTTCTGAATGGTTATAACCTAAAACCCCAATATCAGCTCCTTTACAAATTAAACAACAGTTGGGGAAATGAAAGAAGAAACAAGCAATTACGTGCAAGATGGGGAGATGGGAATTGAGAATTGGGATAAGTAAAATAAAAAATGAAACCAGTAGACAAAGTAGATAATCTTAAAATGAATAAAGAGTTAGTTAGTGGTCTTTTTTTCTTAATAAAAATATATTAACGAAAAAACAATCTAAACATGCGAAAAACTTGTTTATAAGCGAAAGTATAACTCCGAATTACACCAAAATCTAACCTTTTGAGGGTTTATCTAAATTTCAGCAGAGCTTGTGACCTTATTGGCTTTGGCTAGACTCAAACCTCTGTTGAGCTGTCATCTTCTTCCTGGTTAAACTTTTCTGTTTTTGTTATTAATTGTTTTCTCAATAAAAAAAAACACAATCGCTTTTACCCCACGAAGGCTCCATCAATTCCCACATTGGTTTAGTTTTTTTTTTTTTTTTTTTTTAATGTGAATAGTATAAAAAAAATTAATTAAAATACAAAAGAATCAAGAGTTTGTACAATTTTATAAAAGAAAAAAAAGATTATATAAATTTACCATATTATAAAAGATAATACTAATCTTGTATTTCTCTTTACTCTTTTTAACTTAAACTTTGTTTATATTTTACCTATTAACTTTTTACTTTAAAAAACATATTAAAAAGATGTTAAGGACTGAATTAAAAAGTTAAAAGTTATTGTTTTAAATGCTTTATCCAAATAAGTATGACTTCATGTTTACATCATACATCACTAAAATATTAGTGTATTAAGTAAGTTATTCTATGGGAATCATATTAATAGTACTAGATTTTAACTAACACTATTAAATAGTTATAATTGTAAGTTATTAGATGAAGCATAGTGTTATATTTGATGTGTGTGTGATTTCTTATGTGTTACTTGGATCTTATAGTTGTACAAATTTTATGTTAACTGGAAACAGTAACAATGAGAGTAAGCGGTAAACTAGATTAGGTTAAGCTGTAAACTAAGGGTAGTTTGAGGTTAAGTAATAAACCAAAGAATAAGGTAAGCAAAAGAATGTGGTATGTGGTAAACTAAAGGGTAAACTATGGGTAAACAAAAGGGTAAATGTTAAATTGGAGGTAAATAGAGATAAACAAATGAGGTAAACAGTAAACGGAAGGGGTAAATCAGGGGTAAATTCAATTTTCTAAAACTTAAACACTTTTTAGAATTGTTTCAAAAGTGTATTTAGGGTTACCAAATATAGATGTATGTCTATTGGTAAATTTGTATCATCGATATCATAAACAACATTTACGTATTCTATGGAAAGATATAGATAACAAGATACGCTAATAAGGCAAGATATAAAGGTGAGAAGCAAAGATTAATAAGTATTGTGTCAATAGTTGATTGTGAAGGTTTGTTGGAGGAATTAAGTGTTTGGTTAAATATTAATAGAGGTTATTATGACATCCACGTGTATAAAATTATGAAAGTATAAGGTTAGTTGTTTCATATGAGATTTAGGATTATTATGATTTCCGTGTAATTTTGGCTTCTTTACTAGAATCAAAAGGGTACCTTCATGTCTTTATGTTATTGTTAGTCCCATGGTAGGGACAAGTAACAAGCAATTTGTTATTAATGTAGAATAATAAGCATATAGGTGTGATGTTCAAGTAATAGATACACGTATAGAACCTGAAGAAGAAGAAGAAGAAGAAAAGAGGTTGAATGTTGGTGATAAAGGGAAAGAAGTTTTGTAATTATATACAAAAGTAGAGGATTTGGTTCAAGAATGGAACGATAGAGATTTGACTTCGGGTTCATTCGATCATTAAAATGAGACGGATAATATTCTTAATAACGAATTAGATTACGAGAAAGTTGATGAAGGTGAGTGTAGTGGTAGAGTGCAATTTATTATAAGGCAAAAATGTTCACTAATCCATTTTAAAGTAAATCCTTCAATGACTGAAGAAATCATGCTATTCATATAACAACAAGATTTGTTAATCCAATCGACACTTTTTCTCAAGCAATATTAATTCTACTTTACAATCCAATAACTTATTATATCTTTATGTGGATTTAATTAGATAAAAATGTATTATCATTCCACTAAATCTACTAGCTTTCAACATAAATCAATTGTGCCTATCAATATTGCATGTATCAATTCATATATCTCTATATCCAATTAATCCATGACATGTGTCATTTAAGCTTTTATGCAATATCATATTTTAGTCTCAATCACATAACATAGATCCTTTTAAAAATTAGGGAGATTTCTAATAGGCATTAAGTTCATAATATATACTCATCATGAAATAGTATGTTCGACAATCACAGATCAAGAATATTACCAATTTATGTATTAACTAGCCTTAGTTTTAGCTAAGAAGAATTAGTTCATCATATTGGAAAAATTAATACGTAAATCAAGAGAAATATAATAGAGATAAAAGATAAAACCAGGTATGAAAATCTTGAATTGTATGGCAACTTTTTGAATTCTTCTCAAAATTACAATCCTTGATTTTTAGTTCAACTGAATCTTGAAAATAATGTGAATAAATGCTCAAACTAATGTGAAAAACCCCTTTCAAGAAGTTCTAAGGTGGATCTCCCTTTCAAGAAAGTATACACTTGATATATATAGTCTAAAGTTAGGGATAAAGTGGGAAAAATGTGGAAAACCATCTAAACGGTGTTGTGCTATGGCACTTCAGTGTGGCGCATAGCTTATGCCTTCTTGTTGGATTTTTTATGCTAAGTCATAATGCGTAGCCCTTGGAATTTTCCTGCATATGGCATTGTAATGGCATGTTGTGGCCTATCGCTTCTAAAATTTGAATTTTTAGCCTTCATAAAAGTTGTATCCCTTAATGTCTAGTTTAATTTTGCTTTTGAATGACTCGATTTGAACTTTGAAATCTCAAATTATGGGCATTTTAATCCTCACTGGTTAGATACAAAATTTCACTAAAAAAACCTAAATTTGTAGCAATAGTTGAATGCTCAAACGAACTCAAATTTTTCCCTATAGTAACTTTCTGAACAACTTAAGATGTCCATTACAACTTTTTTAAGCACCATTTGTACATTATAAAGCTCAAACTTAGTGAAAATCTTTGTTTTCTTGTTGTGGTTTACAATACTTTCCTTGTACTTTTGTGCTTCAGTTGCTCATTTTCCCTCGAACTAAATTCAAACCACTGGTTAGTCCTTTACAAGTGTTTTTTTGGCTTAATTTTCATTGAATTCACATTAAATTCCTTATCTCCTACTAAACCAAACATGAAAACCTATGATCCTAAAATATGAATATAATGAGGCTAAAATGGTCAAATTGCCCTCAAAACTCTATAAATTGACTACGAAATTATACATGTAATTGACACTTATCATAACACCCAACTAGTTTTTCACTAGTCCTTAGGAAAATAAGTGACATTTTAAAATAAATGAAAAAAAAAACTAAACAAAAATAAAATTAAACTAACAAACTCATTAACTATCTAAATCACTTCCGTAGGTTGTCAAGGTTGCATTTAGCATATGCAACAAGCCTTTAAACCCCTAGGCAGTCCTAATGGACGAGTTATAGTCTCGTGAAGGTTTCCAGCAATGCTACCTACAAACATCATTTACCTAATTCATAAAACATAATATATACACATAATGTCACAATATCACAATAGTTAACTCGTACAAATGTCTCTTAAACTACAAAAAATAATCAGTACGTAACTTACCAACCTCATCTTTCTTAAAAGCATTTCAAAATAACACTCTACTACTTTATCAACTCTCACATCTATCTTATTCACAAACCGTTAGCCAAACTTTCAGAATATAACCATGCATGCATCCACATGTACAAATGATTGAAAACAAATTTTATAAGCAAGCTCCGTTAGACAAACCATTCAGTATATATATTAATGATAATACCTTAACACTAGATATCTTTGTTGTTATTTTCTTTTGCATATAAATTTTATTAGGGCTTTATTTGGTTTCTGTAGGTTGTGAATCGCTCTTTTTACACAAATAATCAATTCTTGTAATACCACCACCCAATTACTCAACTAGTCACAAAGCTAAAATGCTTTGCATACCCTTATCTCTAGTTATTTTTTACTTGAGGATCACTCACGGTGGATATGTTAGGCCCTAACCTACTCAACAACTAAAACATTAAAATAGTTGAAATTTTAATTCATGCCTTTATTGTTATATTTTCTTCATCTAAATATTCATTCTATCTAAGGACCTAAGCAATGTATATATTCAACCATAGTTTAAGCAATCTTCAAGTCTATCTAGCGGTTTTTAAATTTGTCACTTGCATATATGAACACAAAACATAAACAACTCTTCAAGTTAAGTTATCAACCAAACCTATCTTGAACCCCAGAGTCTCAATTTCATAATGTGTATCTCTCTATACTCTCAAATTAAACAAAGCTAGCTCATTATATACCAACCATTCATCATAATTAAGAATAATCATAAATGTAAAAGCTAACTCAACACAAACACAATCTAAAACAAAAAAATTCACAAAATTTCAAAAAACAAGAGTCATTGATGTTATCATTCATGCAATCCTAGTTCTAACTTGACCTTCCCTAACCTAGCGTTAATATTATCCTCCATGGCAAATAAGACAAGTAAAAAGTTAAAACTACTTCCCTTATTTTGTGTAAGATGCCTTTGCTTGCTCATGTATTAGGATTTGAAACAAAAAAATTCTTCATAACCAATGCTAATAATAAAACAACCTCAAACTATATTGTTAGACTATATCAATTTGACCAAAAAATTAAAAACAAAGAAACATAAAGGATACAAATTAGATTGCCTCCCAAGAAGAACTTGTTTATAACATTTAGCTTGACTTGGTATCAGTCCTTTTAGGCCAGATTGTTTAATGGGATGATGACTTCACCTTTTCTCCATCCATTATCCTTATAATATTTCAATCGTTGCCCCTTGACTATCCACGTGCCTTTATCTTCATAATTTATATCTATAGCTCCTTTTAGGATAGACTTTGGTGACAAGAAATACACAAGTCCCTTGAGCTCTTAATTGCTAAGGGAAAGGTTACCGTCAAGTGTTAGAGAAGAATTCTTTTAACCTGTTATCTTGAAAATATTTACAAGAAAATGCGTCAAAAGCATCTATTTTATAATAAGAATGATTATCCTTAAGGTATTTTATTACATTAAAGACATTAAATGTCACTTGCTCGTCTTCAACCCTAAGAATTAATTTTCCTAATTGAATATCAATTAATGCCTTACCTATGACTAAAAATGGCTTACATAAAATTAAAGGCATATCAACATCCTCTTTTGTATCTAACACTAGAAAATCCATAGGAAATATAAATTTATCTCTCTTTATGAGCACATCTTCTATAATACTTTTCGAATATTTGATTGATTTATTTGCTAGCTACAAAGACATTATAGTGGATTATGTTCTCTAAGTCTCAATTTCCTGAAAATGGATAAGGGCATCAAGTTAACTTGGACATCTAAATCACATAAAATATTAGAAAATGGAATTAAGCTTATTGTACAATAAATTGAAAAACTCTTTAGATCTTTAAGCTTTGGAGGCAATTTATTTTGCAATATTGTCAAGCATTCCTCTATAAGCTTCACTGCTTCATACTCCTCTAGTTTTTGCTTATTAGATAGGATTTCTTTTAAAACTTGGCATAGCTAGACATCTGAAGTAAAACATTTGTAAAAGGTATATTAATATACAACTTTTTAAATATATCTAAGAATTTTGCAAATTATTTATCTAGTTTTCACTTCTTATTTACGAGAGGAAAATGAGGCTAGATTTCAATAGGCGTTGGCTCAATTTTCTTTGAACTAGTTCATCTTGTTGCTTTTCTAGTGCTTGTTTACTTCTTAACCTTTCGTTTCCATCACACTTATTAGTGATATAGCCTTTGCTTACTCTTTACACCTTTTCTATTTTAACATCCACACATCTGTAATTACCTTTTCATACTTGATGGGTTATACTTTTTCTTAATCTCTTCTTGTTATTATGACTCTATCGTGTTTACTTCACGTTTTTCCCAAATATTATTGCTGCTTGAGGTGATAGCTATTATATATTCTTTAGGATTCCTTTCAGTGTCACTTGGTAAGGTCCCTTGAGCTCTCCCGAAAACTAAATTTACTAATTACCTTATTTTCACCTCTAAATTTTTGATAAAAGCCTCTTGATTTTGAAATTTGATTTCAGCACTATATATGAATTTTGTCAACATTTCTTCCAAGTTTAACTTCTTCTTTTTAGGTGGAAATTCTAGGTGTGGTGGTCTTAATGCATTATGATTATCCTATAAAAAATTGGAAAATTTCGCCACCTAAGGTTGCATGTGTAGGAGTAAGAATTGCTTTGTTAAGTCCTGCATGTCCCTCTCCACATAGATCACAAACCTCACTTTTTATTTGCATAACTACCATGGTGTCTATTTTCTTCTTCTATGCTTCTATTTGGGCAGCCAAGACATTGAAAGACTTTGCTCTATGTACTCTTACAACTTTTTTTGTTATTCTATCAGTTTGCCATTGATAACTATTATAGGCCATTTCTTCAAGCAACTTAAATGCATGTTTAAGTGTTTTTCTCATAAAATTTCCCCTATAGCTGCATCAATTAAAGTACCATTAGTAGACATTAAACTATTATATAAAGTTTGTACTTGAAAACATATTGGTTAGTCGTGATGTGGATATTTTTTTAGTAGCTCTTTGTATCTTTCTCATGCTTCATGAAGTGATTTCATATCGAACAATATAAAAATTGTTATGTCATTACGTAGTTTGGCAGTCTTTGATAGAGGGAAAAACTTAGCTAGAAATCTCTACACCATCTCATCTCAGGTAGTGATTGATCCTACAAGTAATGAATTCAACCAAATTTTCACTCTATTCCTTAATGAAAAAGAGAATAGTCTCAATCTGATGGCATAATCTATAACTCGATTCTACTTGAATGTATCATAAATCTCTAAAAAATTGGAATTGTGTAAGTTTGGAGCATCACTCAATAATCCATTAAATTGAATAGATGTTTGAATCATCTAGATGATGTTTGGTTTGATCTTAAAGTTATTTACTTGGAATGTCATTCTTCTGATATTTAAAAAAATCCTTTTAATTGTACATGTCACATATTTGATCAAAGATCATTGATTTATTACTCGGTATCCCTACTGCAAAGTTGGAGGTACTACTCGTTGATCATCTATCATCACCTTTTGCTGTCTTGTTAGTTAATGTAAGGTCCTTTTTATTTTAAGATCAAAAGATTTGTTATTGAATTACTAGTGTGTGTATGCACTAGACAAAAATCTACAAGGAAAATGAGATAAAGTAACACCGTAAAATAATAACAAAAGGTAAAATAATGGTAAAATAAATATCTAGAGTAAAATTAAAAATAGTAGATCTAGATATTGTCTAAGACATAATTCCCAACAACGGTGCCAAAAACTTAGTGCATTAATTTAAAACTAACTATCTAGCAAGTGTACTACGTTGAAGTAATAAAGGAATATTTTAGCTTATCATATCCTCGAGATTGTGTAAGCAAGTACAAAGACAACATTACTCTTAACTTTATCAAAACGATCAGATCATAGTCGAAAGCAAAATAAAATTAAACTACAGTAAAAATTAAATGCAAAGCAAATGGCAATTAACACAATTAATTCAACGAAACGAATACTATGTGAGAAAATGCTAACACTTCAGGGTCATTAATCCACTTCAAAGTAAATCCTTCATTTAATTGAAGAAATTATGTTATTCATGTGACCATTGTTGAACCCTTAGTGTTTTGATGATTCCGAAAATATGTTAAAATTTATGAAATGAAAAAAATTACCCTTGACATGAACTTGGTTCATGACCGAAATCGGATTGAAAAGTTATTTTACCAGAATATATATGCATACGCCTGTGTATTGAGAAATTAAAGCCACACACGCCCGTGTTATACACAAGAGAACACACACGACCATGTGCAGAAGGACACACAGCCATGTGTCAAGGCAAAATGGCACACACAACCATGTGCAGGAATGAGACACAACCGTGTGTCAAAGTAGAATGACACACACGGCCATGTAGCGCAAACACACGGACATGTGCAAGGCTAAAATACAGTCCTGTACTTCCCATGTGTTGATCGTGCGTGTATCATGTGCTAGCTTCTGGAATCCAAAAGAAGATGAAAGAAAAATTGACATATGCCCGTATGATGAAGATACACACGCCCGTGCTAGCACAAATATGACCGTTGGAAAGTGCAACACGAACGTGCAAGAAAAGGGCACGCCCGTGCAGTTTTCCAGAAAGTCTCCAACGGTTCTCAAAATCATCCCAACGGCTACTTCTTCCAAATTCTTATAAATTGGAGATGATTTGAAGATTTATGGGTTAGAGAATCAGCATTAAAACTTGCATTCTTTCATTCTCTAATTCTTCTCCAATTTTCTCTCACAAAACCTATTTGTATTTCTTTAGAGAGAAACCTTATGAGCTTAATTGTTGTATTAGCCTTGTGAGGCAAATTCTTATAAATTTCCACAACCTTTGGACACAATCCCATGAAACTAGTGTGGGGCGTAATCCCTGTTAAAACTAAGTTAAGGGCACAATCCCTTGTATCAAAACTAGTGTATGAAGGGCAAAATCCCTTGGATCAAAACTATTATAACTTTAGGTTAAAGTTAGTGGAAGGAAAATCTTCAAGTGGGGTTACTTGAAGTAGTAGACATAGGAGGGGTGGAGAAACTCTGAACCACTCTAAATCGGCTGAGCATTTCTTTTCCCTTACTCTCTTTAATTTATGTTTATATTATTTATTTGTTTAGTTGTGTTTAATTGGAATTATATATATGTTGAGTTGGTAGAATAGGAAAAAGTTTTGAAATTGCAAAATATTTCTAAATAACCTATTCACCCCCCAGGTTATTTGTCATTTAGTATTTGAGGTTTAACAATTGGCATCAGAGCTTGGGCTCTTGTTTTCGAAAATCTAATGATTTTTAGAGTTTAAGATCCGTTTTCAAAATTTACATGGTAAACATTTTTCAAAAACCGTCTTTCGAAGAAGGGGGTAGTTCAAATAGGCCACCCTTATTTTGTGGTGTTAATTATAGTCAATGAAAAATTCATATGAAATTATTTGTTCAATCTATTGACTATAAGCTTTGGAAAATTATTGATAAGAGTGATTTTGTTCCCATAAATCCAAATACAAATTTGCCCAAGGATGAAATTGAATTTAATGAAAATGATGAAAGATTAATGAGTTTAAATTCAAGGGCATTAAAAATGCTATTTTGTGTTTTAGATACCACGGAATTTAATCGTGTTTCCTCTTGTGAAACAGTATATGAAGCTTATAAGATCCTTCAAATGACTCATGAAGGTACAAGCCAAGTGAGGGAGTCCAAGGTGGAAATGTTTTTCCGTGAGTATGAATTATTTGAGATGAAGAAAGATGAAAACATCACAAAAATATATAAACGCTTCTCAAACCTAGTAAATGAATTGAAAGGATTGGGAAAGAAGTTTGAGAATGTTGAGTTGGTCAAGAAGGTACTAAGGTCATTGTCGGAAGTTTGGAGTATGAAGGTAACAACAATTGAAGAATTGAAGGACTTGACCAACATGGGCATGGACGAATTGATCGAGAGTCTTCTAACTCACGAAATGAAGTAGATGCCCAAGAAGGAGGAGAAAAAGAAGAATATCGCACTCAAGGTTGAGGAGGATACAAGTGAAGATGAAGAAAACTCAACCGAAGAGGAGAGCTCCATGGATGAAGAGGATTTGAAGATGCTCTCCAAGAAATCCAGCAAGTTCTTTTCAAAAGGGAAGAAGAAAAAGAAAGAAAAAGTGGTGACTTGCTACGAGTGCGAAAAGAAAGGGCATTATCGACAAGAATGTCCTCAAGTGAAAAAGAAATATTCGAAAAAGAAGATGCTTGCTGCTTTAAGCAAGGAGGATTCAGACGATGAAGATGAAGATGAAGATAAACAAATCTCCTTATGCTTCTACACCGAAAACAAAAATTGAAGAAGTGGTGTATAAGTAAAGCTTGAAGCACAACTCATATCCAGATAAGTTATTCTAAATATGTTCAATTATGTGTTGTGAATGATGATTGTGTTAATATGAAAATGTGGTTTGTGAATATGTGCTGATTTATATGTTTGTGTGATGTGTGTTTGATAATTTATATGCCTAACATAAATTCGAATCAAATCAATTCAAAAATATTTTCGAAATCGGTAAACATATAAATTCACATATTAATGATCCTCTTAGTTGATCAAAATATGCAAAATTCGTATTTTGTTGTGTTTTAATTAATTCTAAATTTCGGCATTGCATATTAAATTTTTCCAGATCACACGACCGTATATCAATTGCACACGGCCACACTTGACCTTTGGTCAGCACACGCCCGTGTATAAGAAATCCACACGACAGTGTAAAATTGGGCGGTTTAAAGCAAACACACGCTCGTGTGTTCAAGATACACACGACCGTGTGTAGTTGGGAATCTTGACACACGCTTGTATGTACGCAAAACACACGACCGTGTGTCCGCAACTATTTAAGCAAATCCAGTTTTTTTCTCCCCATTTCAACGAAAATTGAAACCCTAGCCGCCCCTTTTGTCGAAAATCTCTCAAATGTCTCTCAAAATCCACTCAATTTTAGTCAAATTTCTCACATACATTTGGCTTTTAACACTATTTCCTCAAGTTCTCTTGTGTTTTTACATGATTTCATACTAATTTTTGCATCAAATCCATCAAAATCATTTGTATTTCAAAGTTTTTCACAAAAATGCCTCCAAGGATGAAGAATGCAAACACAAGATCGAATGAAGGGTCTTATGGAGTTATTTATCAGAATAAGGAGCAAAATATACGCTTAAATCGACTCTTAGGAAAGCCAATTTATGTTAGAAGGTGTTTAGACATATCAATTTTGAGAGAAATTGGAATTTTGGAGGATGTGATGATTTTGGTTAGAGCATTGAAATTAGAAAAATTATTTTTGATAAAATACAATGCGTATAAGGGATTAGTTTATGAGTTCTACAGTTCATTACAATTAATGAAAGATCCTAGGGGAACAATTACGGATTATACCATGAAATTCAAATTAGGAAATATAAATTGGACTGTAAAACCAGAGAAGTTAGTGAGTTAGATTGAGTGTGATTATGAAGGAATTCTTGATATGCCAGGAGGGCGTAACTCACAAGCATCATGGATACATTGTATTGGAACTGACTTTTATCATGCTCATAAAGCCAAGGCATCGGCTATGCGGAGTCCAAGCTTGAAAATTTTTCATAGAATGATTACCTATACTTTAAATGCTAGAACAAACACCAATGGACATGTAAGTGTAAAAGATCTAGCATTAATGGAAGTCGCACTGGAATACACGCAGGTGGATGTGGCTCAGTGGTTGATTGGTAAATTAAATGATATTCAGGAAAATGTTAATAAACCTTGGGTACCGATAGATTTTGGGATGCTTATATCTTTTTTTGTTGAGAAGCTGGGCTTAGATTTGTCAGATTATAAGCATCATGTCATTCCTTTCTCTGACATCTATTACCTTGGTGATGATGCCTTGTTTAAAATGAAATTGATTGAAAAAGACGGTTTGGAAGGATAGAGATTAGTTGATACGATTAGAGAGACTGAGCCTTCTGCAGCTCTTTCAGGTGCCCCATCTCATGCAACCGAATCTAGTCGAAGAAGAGAGAAGAGGACTCGAATCGATCAAGAAATGGAATCTCAATCGCACTCTGAAATACAAAGGCTTATGACATCATTTGAAACTTTTCAGGGACAAGCCTTAGAGCATTTTAATTTTATGAGCCAAGAGATAATCGACATTAGAAATAGAGTAGGACGTCTTGAGGACCGACTGAGTGGAATGGAAAATCAGTTACAAGCTCTTAATTCTCGTTTTCCCTCTATATCAGTACAAGATGATGACGATGTTTCTCCACCAGCTCAAGACTGAAAAGCATCATCCTTCATATGCATTGCTTCATGCATCATTTGCACATTAATATTTCTTTGAGGAACATTAATTTTTCAATTGTGTTTACTTTAAAATTATATTAGATATCTATTAACGTTTAAATTGATAATGATTTTTGTTATTGTAAACTACTTGTTGATAATGACTTGTTATTGCTTTGATTGCTGATATTGGTAAATTGAAGTCATTGGTGATTATTCTTGATATATTGGGAGTGTATGTTTCTTGTTATGTCTGGGAAATATCTGAAAAACAGAGGAGACTTTGTCAAAAAATTTTTTGATTTATGACAAAAAAGGGGGAGAATTAGGGTTAAAATCAAATAAAAACTTTAAAATCAAATGAAAACTTTTATATGCATAAAGAAAAAGGGAGTTGCTTTATTAGAACACGATTACAATTGTTGGATAAGCATCAAGATAGGGGGAGTACTAAAAGTATAATAAAAGTTTTAATTGAATATGCTTTATTGAAAATTTTAACATATTTTGTCATTAATCAAAAAGGGGGAGATTGTTGAACCCTTAGTGTTTTGCTGATTCCGAAAATATGTTAAAATTTATGAAATGACAAAATTACCCCTGGCATGAACTTGGTTCATGACCGAAATTGCGTTGAAAAGTTATTTTGCATAAATATATATGCACACGCCTATGTATTAAGAAATTGAAGCCACACACGTCCGTGTAGTGAGAAATTGAAGCCACACACGCCCGTGTTATGCACAAGAGAACACACATGACCGTGTGTAGACACACATGACCGTGTGTATGTGTTAAGGCAAAATGGCACACACGACCGTGTGCAGGAAGGAGACATAATCTTGTGTCAAAGTAGAATGACACACACGGCTGTGTAGTACAAACACACACCCATGTGTAAGGCTAAAATGCAGTCGTACGCTTCCCGTGTGTTGATCATGTGTGTATCATGTGCTAGCTTCTGGAATCCAAAAGAAGATGGAAGAAAAATTGACAAACGCCCATGTGATGAAGATACACACGCCCGTGCTAGCACAAATATGACCGTTGGAAAGTATAACATGATCGTGCAAGAAAAGGGCATGCCCGTGCAGTTTTTCAGAAAGTCTCCAATGGCTCTCAAAATCATCCCAACGGCTACTTCTTCTCAATTCCTATAAATTAGAGATGATTTGAAGATTTATAGGTTAGAGAATCAGCATTAAAGCTTGCATTCTTTCATTCTCTAATTCTTCTCCACTTTTCTCTCACAAAACCTATTTGTATTTCTTTAGAGAGAAACCTTGTGAGCTTAATTGTTGTATTAGCCTTGTGAGGCAAATTCTTATAAATTTCCACAGCCCTTGGGCACAATCCCGTGAAACTAGTGTGGGGTGTAATCTCTGTTAAAACTAAGTTAAAAGTGCAATCCCTTGTATCAAAACTAGTGTATGAAGGGCGAAATCCCTTGGATCAAAACTATTGTAAGTTTGGGTTAAAGTTAGTGAAGAAAAATCTTCAAGCGGGATTGCTTGAAGTAGTGGACGTAGGAGGCATGGAGAAACTCTGAACCACTCTAAATCGGCTGAGCATTTCTTTTCCCTTACTCTCTTTAATTTGTGTTTATATTATTTATTTGCTTAGTTGTGTTTAATTGGAATTATATATATGTGGTAAGATAGGAAAAAGTTTTGAAATTGCAAAATATTTCTAAATAACCTATTCACCCTCTGGTTATTTGCCATTTAGTATTTGGGGTTTAACAACCATGAAATTCTCTAATTCGGTCAATACTTTTTTCTCAAGTAATATTGATTCTACTTCACAATATAACAACCTAATTTATCTCTATATAGGTTTAATCATATGAAAAATGCATTATTGTTATATAGAATTCACTAGCTTTCAACACAAATCAATTATGCTTATGACCATTGCATGTATCAATTCATATGTCTCTATATCCAATTAATTCATGGCAAGCATTATCTAAGTATTTATGCAATATCACCTCTCGACCTTAATCATACCACATAGATCCTATTAAAAATTGGTCAGATTCTTAATAGACATTAAGGTCATAATACATTCTCATCATGAAATAACATGATCAAGAATATTACTAATTCATGGATTAACTAGCCTTGGTCTTAGTTAAGAAGAATTAATTCATCATATTACAACTATTAACACACAAATTCAACAGAAACATAGTAGAAATTAGAGATAAAACTAGGTATGCAAATCTTGAACTATATTGCAATCTAATTCAATTGAGTCTTGAAACAATATGAATAAAAGCTCAAACTGATGGGAAAAACCTTTCTCAGAAAGTCTTAAGGTGGCTTTCCCTCTTCAGGTAAGTACGCACTTGATATATATAGTCTAGGGTTAGGAATAAAGTGCTAAAAATGTGAAAAACCATCTAAAAGGTGTTTCACTACATGGAAACACATAGCTTCTACCTTCTTGCTAGATTTTTTATGCTAGGCCATAGCACACAACCCCTAGAATTTTTCTACATATGGCATTGTAGCACAAAACCATGGCCTATAGGTTTTAGAATTTGAATTTTGGTCCTTATTAAAGTTATAGCCCTAGATGTGTATTTTAATTTGGCTTTTGGATCACCGTGTTTGAACTTCAGAATCTTAAGTTATGGTCATTTTTAGTTCTTAATAATTAGACATAGAATTTTATCAAAAAGACTTGAATTTGTAGCAATGATTAAAAGCCTAAATGAACTTAGATTTTTCCCTATAATAGCTTCTTAAAATCTTGAGATGTTTATTACAATTTTTTTTTTAAGACTATTTTTACATTATAAAGCTCAAACTCAGTGGAAATCCTTGTTTTCCCACTGTGGTGTGTAATACTATTGTTCTTCTTATGTGCTTTAGTCATTTATTCTGCCTCTAACTAAATTCAAACCACTAGTTTATCCTTCACAAATGTGTTTTTAGCTTTATTTTCATTGAATTTCTCATTTCCTACAAAAGCAAACATGAGAACTTGTAATCTTGAAATATGCACATAATAAAGGTAAAATAGTCAAATTGCCCCCTAAAACTATGATTGAAACCTATCAAGCGACAAGCAATATGTAATACTACTTTTTTTTTTTTAATAAAATATAATAGTATCACATACATACTTAATCTTTTCTCATACATATACGAAATACTGAAATCGTAATCATAAAATATACTTACTTCTGAAATACCTCTTTTATTAAACTTTTATTAAATTGTACATCATGTAAAATATACTAAATAAACCTTTTTATTATTCATAATGCAGAACATGAAAATATTTACAACTGTAAAACATATGAATTGTTTAAAAAATGGAAATTGTAAATGTAAACTATACATGAACTTCATATAAAACTACCATTAAGTAATCCTATAACAGTAGTCCTATCTGTACGGCTATTCAACAGGTAAAAAAACTTAACCTACAAGGACAAGGATTTGGAATAAGTGACAAGTTTCTTAAACTTAACATTCATAACCCTAATTCTTGAATTCATATCTTATTTTGATGTCTTAACTTAATTCATTTCATAAATAATATATTATTCTTATCTTTTAATTTATTCATAATTATTATTTGTTTTTTTCTTTTTTATCATGCTATGTCATGTATGTCATGATATAAAACATGTTGAAAACCATGACTTAACGCAAAGGCTTCATGCTTAAAGTCATTTACTAGAAAATCTCATAATCAATATAAAAATCTTATTATAAAAACATATCATAATCAATCCAAATATCTCATCATAAAACTTATCATAAAATCCTAATTTTTCATAAAATTTTCATTAAGAAAAAAAAAATCTTATGTTAATTAGACTGATAAACACAAGGATTTGGCACACTAGTCATGGAAGTTCAAAATTGATGCACAATCGACATTATCTTTAACAAGCTAGCCAATGGTCATGCCCTCTCTTATAGATATTAGTTTCTCTCTCTAACAAACGTGCGAACTCATATATACCCCTTCGTATCGACCCCTATAAGATGTTTAGAAAATTACTTTTCTACTTTTTTATAAAACATACGTATTCTGTCTAAAGATCTCATAAAACTTACCATAATCGATCTAAAGATCTCATCATAAAAACTTATTATAATCAATGCGAAGATCTTATCATAAAATTTATCATAAAATCTTCATTTTCCGTTAAACTTTTATTAAAAAAAAAATCTTTTTGTTAATTAGACTGATGAACACAAGGATTTAGCACACTAGTCATGTGAGTTCAAATTGATGCACAACTAACATTCTCTCTAACAAGCCTAGCCAATGTTCATGCCCTTTTGTACGGATGTTAGCTTCTCTCTCTAAAAGATGTGCAAACCCACATATGCCTTCTCATATCCACCCCTATACATGTTTGGAACATTAGTTTTCTACTTTTTTATAAAACATACGTATTTTATCTAAAGATTTGAACACATCTATAAACACTTCATTTTGTCCCAACTAGGTTTCTCAAATTAAGATAACTTACAATGGTTTTCATATAAGACTTCTAATCGATAACCTATGAAATATGAACCAAGGATGGAAAGTGGACTCGGTGAATGTACTTAAACCTGAGATCTGGGGCACCTAGAACACTTATTAAGATAGTTAATTAATAAATTAAGACAGTTAATAATTAAATTAGGATAGTTAATTAATTTAATTAAGATATTAGATTAACTTAATTAATATATTAGACTAATTAGATTATTAGAATATTTAACTAATTAGAATGTTAGACTAATTAGCATATTAGAATAATTAATTAATTATAATATTTAACTAATTAGAATGTTAGACTAATTAGCATATTAGAATATTTAATTAATTAGGATATTTAACTAATTAGGATATTAGCCTAATTAAGATATTCGATTAACTTAATCAGAATATTTAATTAATTGGGATATTAGATTTACTTAATTAGAATATTTAATTAATTTAGATATTAAATTAATTTAATTATGATATACTTATTTAATGGGTCTTCATATTGTGTTGTATATGTATAATCATATACATACTTATGATATAGAATGAGGCCATATATGAATTACCAGATAAGCTAATGAAAGATAAGCCTATAAGATTTGTACTAAACTAAGTTAAGTTCCTTAGATCTACAATAAGATAAGATAAGTAAAAGAGTTAGGAATGAGGGAGAAACTAAAGATCAAGAGGAGTAGGAAAAGTCAGAGTTTTGTAATCTATCATGAAAGCATAACAGAATCAAATTCCAAAGGCTTGCAATAGACTAAATAGTCTGTCAAATTAGAAATATGATAAGCTATGAAAGGAATTCAGAAAAGAATTAGTAAGGTGACATGAGTAAAATAATGAGTTTAAAAATGCCTTTAGTTCAAATGTGAGATAAGAAGAGATTAAAAGTAACGTTGTTAAGAATCTAGGTAAGTAAGATGAGTAGAGAGTCTCGTGAATAGTAACAAGGGTAGAACAAAATAAAAAAAACTTGCCCAAGAATAAAGATAGGAGATGCTTACTAAGTGAATCATCACTCATTCTCTTAGTTTCTTTTATTTCAAGTCAGTGCTTTAGCGAAGTTGAGCTGAAGCATGAGATGGCTAAAAAGTGGGATATAATTAAGTGAGTCCTCACTCACGGCTTTTATAAGACCTACTACTATGTATACTACTCCTTACTTATTTGAGATAATTCACAGTTATGTAAAAAAAATCTCTGATCATATACCTAGTACAGGGTCTCACACAAAACTTTCAAAAAACACTCAATACGTATGTATAAATATAACTTCACATGTATGTAAGCAACTAGCTTGCATTAGCAAAACCAAGATCTCTCCCTTAATAGTTGACCCTTACCCCCAACTTAGTGTTCTATCTACTGACCTACAAAAGAAATAGAAACATGAAAGAATGAGTGATGAGATCATTCAGTAAGTATTTCCTAACCCTCTAGTTCTTTAGAATAAGTTATTTTTGATATAGTGGTTACTAAATATTTATGTATGTTTTGAACCATGCAATAATATGAATGTTATGGTATAAGACCTACTGAAATATGAAGAACGCTTCTAAGCTTACCCTTCTTACAATATTATATAATACTACCGTCTGACACATCACTTGAACTGATAAATATGGGGATTCTATATCTTAGTCATATGAGTTGTACCATACCGATGATATACTAGTAAGTTGATAAGAAAATACCATACTGACCCTTAGCCAATAAGCTAAAAATATAACCATACTAATGTTGGCATCAATAAGTTGAAACCTGAAACCATACATGCACAAAATCAAATCTCCAATCAACTCTACCTCTCTTTTAGTCATTTTATTCCTCCAACCACTATAATAATCATAAATACAACAATACATGGACATATGTGTGTGTGTGTGTGTGTGTGTATGTGTATATATATATATATATATATGTATGTATGTATGTATGTATATATGTATACACATATATATACATCTATATATGTATGTATACATGTGTGTGTATACATATATACATATAATACATATATGTATATATGTATATATGTATATATATGTATGTATATATATCTCTAACTATATCAACTCTATCTCTCTCTCTGGCTTGATTTCCTTCCTTGGGTTGTTGCATAGTTGCTGACAATTCCCTTTCTCTTCTAGGATGGAGTTTGTCTGAGAGAAGAAGAAAATTCTAGAAAATTAATCTGATAAATTAGCTGAAAATGATATAAATGTAAGTGGTATAGAAGTGGTTGTTGTTGTTGTTGGTAGCAGTAGTAGGTATATATAAGGCAGGCAGAAGTTGCGGCAGCAGGTGCAGTAGCAGTATATACGGCATATATATATAGTATAAGGCGTGTGTGTGTGTGTGTGTATGTATATATATAGATATATAGATGCAGTGTGTGTGTGTGTGTGTGTGTGTGTATATATATATATATATATATATATATGTATGTATATATATAGATATATACATATATAGATACCTCTAACGATCTCAACTCTATCTCTCTCTCTAGATTGATTTACTTCCTTGGGTTGTTGCATAGTTCCCTTTCTCTTCTAAGATGAAGGTTGTCTAAAAGGAGAAGAAAATTCTAGAAAATTAATCTGATAAATTAGTTGAAAATGATATAAATGTATGGTGTCGAGTAGAGAAGCACACGCATGGTCGTGCCCTTCCTGCATGCACGATCATGTATTATAAGAAATTTAGTTTCCCAGATTCTTACTGTTTGCATGGAAAGCACTCCTAAAAAGGTCCATGCATGAGTCACACAAGCTATTAAAGGACTATTTTACCCTTGAACTCACTCAACTACCTTAAGTGTCTTAAAAGTCTCATTCTTAACCCAAATTTCCAATCTATAAAGACAATTCTACTCTTGGAATGTTACAACTTCAGATTTATATATATATATATATATATATATATATATATATTCCATTTTTAAAAGATAGCATGTTGGCTCACATGTTTTATCTTGTTCATGTATAGAATGTACAATAGTATATATGTTTTAGATATTATATAGTAATATTAAAATGTAAATTTTCCTTTAGGACACTTTACATTGTTTTCAGCATTAGCTTCCGCTTGCATTTCATGTATTTGTGCCTAAACACACGCACACACACACACACACATATATATATATTTCAACACAGTTTATAGGTGTAACATACATAATAGGTTTTATAAATAATAAGATTTAATATATACAATGTTTTCATTATGTTGTACAATATTATCAGTATATTTATTTATAAGCTTTTGTCTAGTGCATGTTTTCAGATTAGTAGTTCGTGTAGGATTTTTATTGTATATATTAATAAAAAAATTTATCAATACGATAAAATAAAATAAAAAAAATGATAATAAATATAAATAGTGTAATAATAGTAATACATACAATAGCTAGTCTTACATTTTTGTAGTTATGGTTTGGGGTATATGACTCATCATAATGAAAACAAAGTTTTTGGTGACGTCGTTGCTCTAACTTTAAGGGTGTGAAATGGCGAATGTTGGGTGGGTTGTTTGCTTGATTAAAAAAAGAGGAGCTTTGTTATGCTTGAAATGTTGAAGTCTTATGCAGAAGTTGATTTTTGATATGGGCTATGAACATCGTGGGTCTTGGACATCTCATGTCTAATTAAAGCTCCCTTGGCCTAGTGGCATGGTTTGAGCTTGAGATAGTCTTGGTCCAAGTTACCCACCTGTTGAATCTAGCATAAGTTCACGCTAGCTTGGTTGGTTTTTCTTTCCATAAACTTTGGCAAGTCCAATTATAGCAAAAAGACTTTAAGGTTGATATGCCTTTACCTTAATTCTTATATAATCCTTAAGCACACTAATGAAATACTCCACTTCTTGTTTATCTATAAGAGTACTAGATTTGGATAAAATTCTTTCAAATTGGTTTTGATAGTCTCTTATGGTTCCAACTTGCCTTAGCTTACAAAAGTCGCCAAAATAATTCTTGTACAAAGAAACTCTAAATCTTTATAAAAGTCCTTATTATAATTCCTCCCATGTCATTCTTTTGTGAAGAAATCTTTGGCATTGAAACCAAAGCTGGACATCTAGGTGGTAAGCAATGATTCTGACTTGGTTTATTGGGTCTATATCATGGAAGTCAAAAAATTGTTTAACTCAAAAAATCCAAGTGGTTAGATCTACACTACCATTATATTTCGGAAAGTCCAATTTAGCTACTTTAATAGCGAAACTACCGCTCCTTTTAGCATCATTGGGCCTTTTATTATCCTTTCGTGGGTTGGAGGAACCCTCCTCACGATTGGGTATTGGTGGCATCATCTCTAAAACCTACTTCAACATCCTCTTGTAATTCAAACTCATAGTTACCATAAGTTGCTCTAGGAGTTGAAGTCGGTCTTCAGCTATGGTTAGCTCTGATACCAAGTTTTTATGGTCCTCCAGGTTATCAACATGGCCTCTACCCCTTCCTTGACCTAATATGCCTCGGCGAGCTATGATGAACATAAGAAAATGACGCTAGAATAACAAAGAAGTATTTGGATGCTCAAGAGTAATTGGATTTTTGAATGATTGTGGTGGTGTCGGTTTTTGCCGCGCGGGGATTTGTTTGTAAATAATTTTTTTTTATTATTTATTATTTCATGTATATAAAATATTAGTTACATATAAATGCTATTCGTATAATCTGTAGGAATAACTTGTACATTGTATTTTTATTTTGTAAATAAATATGTTAATATTTTGTATTAATCTTTTTCTTTGTTATGTTTTTCATACGTACACTTTTTCGAGTTCTATTTAGAAAGGACAGTTCGCTTGGTCGGAGATGCCTAGAAGAGGCTAATCCGTTTTGATAGTTTTAATATAGGTATAGGGAACTAGAAGGGTTTTCCTTTGCCGTGTTGTTTTTGTCTCTGTTGGTCCAAAATTTTTTGTTACTGCACATAAATGCATATATTATCATATTTTGTATATATGTGATAACATGATTAAACTGTATGTATTGTATGTATGTTGTACTATGTGTATAAAAATATAATATCTCGTATGAAAACCTTCTGTGAAAGTAACTTTTGTACTTTGAGTGCGTCTGTGCATATTGTAGCATCCTAGATCTAGAAGCCCTAAGGGGTAGAGTTTTGGGGTTAGAAATGAGATTCAGAGAGAGATTGAGAGTCTGGATAAGTTCAGGGGTGAGTTGGTAAGTTTTCGAAGCCATGTGGCTTCCGTTGGAATCCTTTCGGAAGGATTCGAGTAGGCGAGCTAGCGGGAAATAAGTTATGCTTATTTTTCCCCTGGTGCACGACCGTGCATCATTGGTGCACGCCCGTGCATGGCATAGTATTTAAGTGGAGCCGAGAGTTATTTGACACTTTTCTCACCCAAGTTTCTCTTTAGCCAAAGTTTCTCTCTTCCTTGCAGCTCCTCCCATCCTTAGAGAGGAAATTCAGCAGCCAATACCTCCTAATCCGGTTAGAGAGCCAAGAGATTAGTGATTTGAAGCTTGGTTTCAAAGCATGGAGAGAGGTAAGTGTTCCTCACTTCTTCTCGCGTTTTTCCAGCTTGATTGATGAGTTTTGTTGCCATGGATGAATTCCTTGCATGCTTATGAATGTGTGGAATGCTTATATGTGATTGCATGTTGATTTGGTTGATGGATTTCCACCCTTGAAGCTTGCATGTGTGTATGTGTGGCTTTGGAGAGAGAAAGAATATGTTCCCATGGTAAATCGTTTGATGGTTGATGCATGTGCAAGTTAAGGCTTGAATTGTGTTAATTGGGATATTGAGAACATGTGTTTGAAGTGTTATTGTGAATGAATGTGATTTGGTTGGCCGTTTCGTGAATTCTCCGGGCGGTGCTTTGTTGAAGAACCAGACGCACGACCGTGTGCCAGTATGGCACGGCCGTGAGCCTGTGTTTCTCCAGATGCACGCCCGTGTGCACAACCTGTGCACGGCCAGAAAATGCATGTGCACGCCCGTGTGTCCGCATACGCATGCCCGTGCGTAGACATTTTCAGTGAAGATGAATAGTGAATTCCAGTAGCTTGCACGACCAGGTGCACGACCAGCGCACGGTCCCGTGCGTCAGGGTGCACGCCCGTGCACGTTTCATGCACGCCCGTGCATCAGCAGATTTTCAGAAAAATGATATTAATTGTTTAATTAAGCATGGAAAATTCAGATAAAGGCTAATTAGCTGCAGATAAGCATTTAATGAGCATGTATTCAGATAATAAACTGCATGTGCATATCATGACATGACATGTAGTTTCAGAGAGGATCAGGGGATCCGAATTCAGCAGTATTCAGAACCCGATGTACGGGTAAGAGTATAGGGTGAATACGAGGGGGCATCTGTGGGATTCAGCCTTCTGACACCAGTCAGAACGCTCAGCAGCATTTCAGATTCAGTTCCTGACACCAGTCAGATGATTCAGCAGTATTTCAGTTTCAGCTCTCTGACACCAGTCAGATCGAAGCAGTACAGTATTCAGATTCAGCTTTCTAGCCAGTAGCTAGACTGTTTAACCCACATGGCCAGGATGTCGAATCCCTGTATTACCCAGTCTGATCAGCACAGCAGGTACCCGAGGGTACAGAGAGGTATTCAGATGCATGCATCCAGTTTCCAGTTAGCATGACATGACATACACATCATGACATGCATCCTTATGATAATAATGAATGAATGAAATCCAGATAACAGTTTTCAGATTCCAGCAAGCGCATAGATGTATGAATAGGGCCGAGGCCCAGGTATGTGTTTGTTTATATGATTGTTTGTGCTTGCTTGGGTATTGAGGGAAGTAAGGAGCGCTTACTGGGTGATCTTTATCACTCATCCCCCTCCTTCTTCCAGTTTTCAGGTGTTCGTGCTGTGGCTGCGGAGCAGTTGGATCGAGGCTGATGGAGAGGGCACGCACACACACCGCGATCGTTTTTGTATATCAGTTTTGGACCTGTGTGGTCAATTTGTAAATACTTTTGTATCAGGATGTTCAGAACCACTATGTATGTATGATATAGGCCAGTGGGCCCGTTGTACAGAACGATATGTATATATTTCAGATGTATATTCAGTTTCGTTTCCGCATGTGCAAAAAAATCGTATAGTTTCAGGATGTTTGTTTACAGATTTGTTTTCGTAGGATTCCCGTCGCGGGTACCCATATTTTCAGGTTATTAATAAAAGGTCCCCATGGTTATCCAGCAGCAGGGGTACTCGTGACGGCGGGTCCTACACATATGTTATACATAACTTTTCTGCATGCCACTTGAGTGAATGGCGCTGATCGCTTGGAATTCTGATTAGTCACTCACAACGAGTCTACTATCCGTTCTCAATCCACGGGCCTTAGGTATCGATTCAAAGTCCCACATGGAAACCATTGTAGGTTATCATCATTGGGGATGACCCTGTTGGGTCCAAAATAAGGTGTCTACAGATTGTTATTTTTATTATCAATAAACAAACATTTAAATAGGCATACAAAATAACTGCTTTCATAATCCAAAACAGTCATGATGAGCATGTATTATAAAAGTGAGCCACTAACTAGAAAATGGAAATGCTTGCCTAAAAAATAACTATAACTACTATCATATTCTAATAGAAATGAAATGGAAATTAAACATTGCTAACTAAGCCAACATATTATTAACTAATAGTAGACATCCACTGAAAAAATATAACATTCATCTTCATGGGCGTCTCATTTTCTTCTCTTTTTAGTTCACATTTTCTTCTCTTTTTAGTGCCCATTTGATTTCCTTTTCTTCTCTTTTTTGTTCACATTTTCTTATTTGATTATTGTGTATTTGCTCTCTATCACCAATTGAATTAGATCACAAAGTAAAGAAATGCATTTTGACAATAGAAACTTGTTGTTATCTGTCAATTAAACCCTTGAATATGTTAATCCCCCTTGGTTCATTGTTGAATTAATAACTTTGTCAAAACTAGTCATTTTTTATCAGAATCTACCATATCAATTGGATTAATTTCTTTATTCTCCCTCGCTAATTATACACAATCAAGATAACATTATCATTTGATTTGTCTTCACCACCGAAAAGACATCCTATGACTTGTGTTTATAATTATGATTTGATTTTTGTTATTTTTTATAATATAGACATTATGTCCTTTCTCATTATTTGAACTTTCAATAGTTACCAAACCTTCTTCCACATCATCAAAAAATGTTGCAAAAATATGTATATAAAAAAACAGATAAATTTCTTCCACTTAGGCATTGACTTCAAACATAACTAATCAATGTTATGAATGCCTAAAAGAAGGTTGTTACTGATGTTGTTATTGTTTGTTAGACATGTCAAATGGTTTGGAACCCCTTTTTTAGTTCCTACCAGCAAAATTGCATGTCATTTTGGCTCGCGGACCTAAGAAGCCATGTCCAGGCCTTAAGGCAACCCAACCCAACAAATTTTAAATTTATTAAATATTAAATTTAATCAATTAAATTTTCTGATTAAAGAAGAAAGTATAAAAAGTTCTAGTATGATGAGTAACAT
>JAJEJH010000320.1:0-54028 GCA_026122585.1 Anacardium occidentale
TGTACACAATTTTTATATCCACTTTATTTAGCCAAATGATGTGTGTTATTATATATGATTGGGTGATTTTCAATTAAGGAAAAATTAATACTTAATCATATGATGACATATCATCTAAGTACAAAAAATATGTAAACAAATTGCATACACATAATGTTACTCCTTACCTAATTGTTTAATATGGAATTGAAGACAAAATTTGCAATTAAGTTCTAAACCAACATGGGTGATGATTTAGCACATGTTTTCCATGTCATAATACTTGGGTTAAACATTAATTCCTTGTATCTACTTTAAACTCACAATTTTGAACAATTTGAGCTGAAGAACTCCATCTTGAAATATATGGAAGCAAGGTGTGGAGCATACAATTATGTAAGGATGTGCACAAAAGGAAACTTATAGCTCAGGACCACTTTGAACCAATTGGAGTAGGGAGAATAGGATAAAGTGGCACAAGCGTAAAGGAGAATGATTACATTAGAGGAAGTGTTTGGTATTTTTCTATAGAGATGCTCTAGGGGTAAAAAGGATTTGGAAGAGAGTGGTTATGAGAGTAGTAGAAAGGAAGAAAAGCTTTGTAATATTGATATAACATCTAGAAATAAATACGTGTTTTGCTTTGAAAGAGTGGATGTAAGTTTGCTATATTGGCAAGTCAAACCACTATAAATGTATTGTCTCTCTTTCTTCATTCAATAGTGTGTCATACTTTTGCTACATATTTCTTTCATTTGTTGTTTCTATTGGTGTTAGGTGTGTTGATAGATTATAAATTACTAATTTCTTCAACCAGTATCAAAGTAAGGTTGCTCTAGCAATATACCTCAGAGAGAAACACTAAAATCAAAGTGGTAGCCATTTTGTGTCCACTTTTGAGTCTCATATATGGGTTCTAAATTTGAGGTGGAGAACTTTAAGAGAGCCATTGATTTTAGTTAGTGGAAGATGAAAATTGGGGTAATTTTAGTAAAAAATACTAGCTGCAACACTTGAAAGTGAGTACAAACTCCCTAGAACTATGAAGGCATTAAAGAAAATAGAGCTACTAGAGAAAGCTTATAGCTTATTGATTTTAGGTTTATGAGAAAAGTGCTTAGAGAGCTGAATAAATAAAAGTCAACCATTGATGTTTGGTTTTAGAATGGATGAACAAAAATACTTTTGATGATAACATAGATGATTTTATAAGCATAATCTAAGATTTAGAGAGTATGTCTATCAATGTTGATGATGAAGATCATGCTATGATTCTTTTAAACTCACTCCCTAAATTTTTTACAAATTTTGTTGATGTTGTAAAATATGGTATTGCCCCTTAAACTAGAATAAGTAATAAGGGCTATAACTGCTAAGGAAAAAGAATCAAATCTGCCAATAAGTTTCATAATGAAGGATAAGGTCTAAACATCCAAGATAGTTAGATGAAAGGCAAAATTGAGGAAAGGGAGGAAATCAATAGGGAAGGTATAGATCCAAGTCAAAGTCTAAAGTTAGAAAATGTTTTTTGTGTCATAAGAAAGGGTGTTTTAAATAAGATTGTCTTGAACAAAGAAATAAGAAAAAAAAGTGGATGCTAAAAATGGGAGTGTAGATGTAGTTTCTATAGAATATGATATCTTTGAGGTTTTAATTATGTCTAAGAAGAAAAATTGAAGATGAATGGATTTTAGAATTTGGTCGCACCTTCCACATCCCACCAAATAGAAACTTGTTTAGCAATTTTAGGAAGTAAATACTGGAAAGGTACATATGGATTGTTTCCCTTCGGCCTCTCTTGCACCCTATCTTTGTCAAAGTTTAGATAGTCATGCAAGAGAGATTAGAGAGTCTTTTATTGGGTTAAATGCTAGGTTTGTTGGCTAACTTTTGTTAGCTAAACTTAGTTTGTACCTTTTTATTTGTTTATACATATTTTAATTACAAAAAAAAGGTACTTATGGGAAACAATACAACATGTAAGATTACTAGATGAGGTGATATTAAACTAATGCTACTTGAAGGATTCGTGAAACCTTGACGAAAGTGAGACACATTTCCTAACTTTAAAGAGACCTTATCTCTCATAAAGTTTTAAATTCAACTAGTTATTGATTCAAAGCACAAAATGGGAACTTGAAAGTCACTCACGATTTATTAGTCTGAAATGAAAAATAGATTATATCTCTTGGTTGGTTCTACTATAAAAGGTGTTACAACAGTCTTATCACCTAAAGCATTAGACAAAGGAACACTTTGGCATAAAAGATTAGCACATGTTAGTCAGAAAGGCCTAGCTAAATTAAGTATACAAGGGTGCAAGAGAGGCCGAGGGGAAACAATCCAAGTAGCTACAACAAACAAATTTATACATAATAGAAGTTAAAACCATTTTCGGTTCAAGTTCATTTTTTCAATCCATTTGTATCTCTATCTTAACATAATTATAGAGCTTTACAAAGATAAACATCTAAGTTGAAGGACCTGGGTCATGTAGTTGGTTCTAAACAGCTTTACAAAGCTTTATAGACCTTTTATGATCATTGTGCTTACGAGAATTTGAAATGTGTTAAATTTGGAATTATATCATCATTCTAAAGCTCTTTTATAGTATGCAGATTCAAATTTTTAGAGGCCTTTGAAAACTCTACCATGTGGGGGTTATAAGTATTATATGAGTATTTTGGATGACTATTCTAAGAAGGTGTGGGTGTGTTTTTTGAAGTCCAAAGATGAGGCATTTCAAAAGCTTAGAAATTGGAAAATGTTAATAGAAACTCAAGCAAGGAGAAAGGTTAAGAAACTTAAAACTGACAACAATTTGGAGTATCTAACTAAGGAATTTAATAGCTTTTATGAAGAACATGGTATCAAGAGACACAAAATAGTTAGGGAAAGTCCTCAACAAAATGGCTTGGTGGAATGCATGAATAGAACTACTTTAGAAATGCAAGAAACATGTTGTCATGCTCTAAATTACTAGCCCAATTTTGGGTAGAAGCAAATCAACTGTTGACTATTTGATAAATAAAGTCCTCTTTCACTAGTTGGTTTGAAAACACTAATAGAGCTTTGGTATAGACATCTAACTAAATGTAATAACTTGAGAGCCTTTGAATGTACAATCTTTCTACACTCTAAAGATGGAAAGTTATAATGTATGTTTCTTGGCTACCTAGATGGTGTCAAAGGGTATACATGTTAGAATCCAATTTAAAAGAAATGTATTATAAGTCATGATGTTATTTTCAAAGAAAAAGAATTTCTTAAATTGAAAAGTTTTGAGGAAGAAAGTAGTTGACTAAATATTGAGTTAGAAGATAAACTTTAACTTGTTACCCAAGATATTCAAAATGAACAAAATCCACTTAAGCATAAAACTGGTGAAGAAAAATTAGACCAAATAGAGACATCAAAATGAGTTGTAAATGATGATAGCGATGAAGTGCCATAATTTGATGATAATGACCTAGGGAACCACCAACTAGATAGGGACCATACAAAGAAATATATTAGGTCATATAAAAGATTTGAGTTTGTTGATTATATGGCCTATGCCTTAAAACTGAAGCAACATTAGAAGATGATCCAAAGTCAACAAGGGTTGGTTGTCATTTATGGAAAAGAGTTATGGATAAGGAGTATGACTCTTTAGTGAAGAATGGGACATAGGAAATAATCAACCAATCAATGGGTGGAAGAGTTCTTAAATGTAAATGGATTTCTAAGAAAAAACCAAGAATTTTAGGAGTGGATCCACCTAAATACAAAGCAATCTCCACATCATTGGTATTAAAAATCTGATAGCTTTATGATCTCTACTGGTTTTAAAAGAATCAAATTTAATAGTTGTATTTTCTTAAAAGGAATTAATAAGATTGTTTTCATCTGCCTAGTGCTTTATGTAAATGATTTGTAAGTGGCATGTAAAGACAAGGTTTTACTGAAAAATTCAAAAGATTAATAAGCCTATAGTTTGAAATAACAGATCTAAGCAATACCAAGCAAATTCTTAGAATGGTTATTCAAAGAAACAGGAAGCTTAGTACTCTAATGGTGACTCAAAAGCAATATGCAGACAAAGTTTTGAGAAAGTTCAATATGAACTTGTCCAAATTTGTAAAAACTCTTCTTGAGCAACACTTTAAATTATCATTAAGCCAATGTCCACATACATCAAAAGATAAAGGAAAAATGACCTAGGTTCCATACTCAAATGCATTATGACGTTTAATGTATTTGATGATATATTTTGGGCCAGATTTGGCTTATGCTATTAGTGTTGTTAGTAGATTTATAAGAAATATAAGAAGAATTCATTAGGAAGCTCTTAAATGGATAATGAAATATGTGAGAGGCACTAGTGAAGTTGGACTTCTTTCAAGAAAAGAGGAGCAAAGGTTGAAAACTTTATTTTTAGTTTCGTTGATGCTAATTATGCATGGGATATTGATAGAAGAAAATCAATGACTAGTTTAACTTTTACTATTTGTGGAAACCTGGTAAGTTAAAAAGCGACTTTACGAAGTATTGTGACTTAGTCAACTATAGAAACTAAGTATGTTACCATTATCGAGGCAACCAAAGAAGCAATGTTGTTAAAAGGTTTGATTGAAAAGCTTAACTTTATGTCAAAAATTGTGAAGTTGAAGAATGATAGTCGAAGTGTGGTTTGCTTATACAAGAATCAATCTATCATGAACCTGTAAAACACATAGATGTATGTTTTCCCTTATAAGAGATTTGGTGGAGCAAAAGGTGAGCAAAAATTCCATGATGGTTGGGGCTAGAAATTTATCAAACACGGTTACAAAATCAATGACAATTGACAAGTATAGACTTTGTATGAGCCTATTGCAGTTTGAATAAGGTACTTTGAACTTCTAAAGTGTGGCACTGGTTTTTACTGCATCGAGCGAGGATAGACTTACCACTCTTATTTAACTACCCTAAACGTGGTCAAGAGGAGCGCATAACGGGTTTGTGGCCCCGTTATGGAGTCTATGGAGTCGCCACCCCGAGGGTTACTTCGAGAAAATGGACGATTTATGAATCCTTTGTAAATGACTTAATTATTTCTCACATGCCCAATGGGTCGGGTTTGAAGAGTCAGGTACGGTGATGGGAAGGTGATAGGCACCCATGCCACTCGGTGTGAAAGCCGGCCTCCACTTTTATGGTTTGTTCGCTAAGCGCGTTACCGTGTTTAATTAAGTTTCATTCTATCATGCGATGCATTATTAATATTAATCATACATATACAATAAATTACATTCATCCATGAATATAATAAAACACAAAAAAAGAAAATTAAAAATTAAAAATTAAAAATTACAACTATTTTTCCATACACCCTTGTATATTTCCTCTAACCTTAAATAAGCCTATAAATTAAATCCCTGCAAAACAAATTAGGTTAGTCATATAATATAAAATAAAATCAACATCCATACCATAAAAATGAAAATAAAATAATAAAAGCAGAAAAAAAAATTAATATCACATCCCTTTACATATACACCCCAATAAATTGAAACTAATCCTAAAAAAGTCTAAAAAGAATAAATAAATCATGCAAAAACAATTTTTATTAGTTAATCCAACAAATAAAATAAATACATAGATATATAAAACGAATAAATCCTACAAGACAAAATTTGGTTAAGGTAAATTATAACTATGAAATAAAAATAAAAATTAAAAAAAAAACTATAATCAAAACTTTGCCCCAGTAAAAGCAACCCACCCGATGAAATATGGATGTATGTTTTCCCTTATAAAAGATTTGGTGGAGCAAAGGGTGATTAAAAATTCCATGATGGTTGGGGCTAGAAATTTATCAAACACGGTTACGAAGTTAATGACAATTGACAAGCATAGACTTCGTATGAGCCTATTGCAGTTTGAATAAGATACTTTGAACTTCTAAAGTGTGGCACTAGTTTTTACTGCATCGAGCAAGAACAGACTTATCACTCTTGTTTAACCACCCTAAACGTGGTCAAGAGGAGCACATAACGAGTTTGTGGCCCGTTATGGAGTCTATGGAGTCGCCACTTGATGGTTACTTCGAGAAAATACACATCAATGAAAATAGGCGATTTATGGATCCTTTGTAAATGACCCAACTATTCCTCACATGCTCAATGGGTCAGGTTTGAAGAGTCAGGTACGACGATGGGAAGGTGATAGGCACCTATGCCGCTCGGTGTAAAAGTCAACCTCTACTTTTGTGGTTTGTTCGCTAAGCGTGTTACCGTGTTTAATTAAGTTTCATTCTATCATGCGATGCATTATTAATATTAATCATACATATACAATAAATTACATTCATCCATGAATATAATAAAACACAAAAAAAGAAAATTAAAAATTAAAAATTACAACTATTTTTCCATACACCCCTGTGTATTTCCTCTAACCTTAAATAAGCCTATAAATTAAATCCCTGCAAAACAAATTAGGTTAGTCATATAATATAAAACAAAATCAACATTCATACCATAAAAATGAAAATAAAATAATAAAAGCAGAAAAAAAAATTAATATCATATCCCTTTATATATACACCCCAATAAATTGAAACTAATCCTAAAAAAGTCTAAAAAGAATAAATAAATCCTGCAAAAACATTTTTTATTAGTTAATCCAACAAATAAAATAAATACATAGATATATAAAACGAATAAATCCTACAAGACAAAATTTGGTTAGGGTAAATTATAACTATGAAATAAAAATAAAAATTAAAAAAAAAACTATTATCAAAACTTTGGCCCAAGTAAAAGTAGCCCACCCGATGAAATATAGATGTATGTTTTCCCTTATAAAAGATTTGGTGGACCAAAGGTGATTAAAAATTCCATGATGGTTGGGGCTAGAAATTTATCAAACACGGTTACGAAGTCAATGACAATTGACAAGTATAGACTTTGTATGAGCTTATTGTAGTTTGAATAAAGTACTTTGAACTTCTAAAGTGTGGTGCCAGTTTTTACCGCATCGAGCGATGACAAACTTATCACTCTTGTTTAACCACCCTAAACGTGGTCAAGAGGAGCGCATAATGGGTTTGTGGCCTGTTATGAAGTCTATGGAGTCACCACCCGAGGGTTACTTCGAAAAAATACACATCGGTGAAAATGAGCGATTTATGGATCCTTTGCAAATAACCCAACTATTCCTCACCTGCCCAATGGATCGGGTTTGGAGAATCAGGTACGGCGATGGGAAGGTGATAGGCACCCATGTCACTCGGTGTGAAAGCCAGCCTCCACTTTTGTGGTTTGTTCGCTAAGCGCGTTATCGAGTTTAATTAAGTTTCATTCTATCATACGATGCATTATTAATATTAATCATACATATACAATAAATTACATTCATTCATGAATATAATAAAACACAAAAAAAGAAAATTAAAAATTAAAAATTACAATTATTTTTCCATGCACCCCAATACATTTTCTCTAACCTTAAATAAGTCTATAAATTAAATCCCTGCAAAACAAATTAGGTTAGTCATATAATATAAAACAAAATCAACATCCATACCATAAAAATGAAAATAAAATAATAAAAGCAGAAAAAAAAATTAATATCACATCCTTTTACGTATACACCCCTATACATTGAAACTAATCCTAAAAAAATATAAAAAGAATAAATAAATAAATAAATCTTGCAAAAACAATTTTTATTAGTTAATCTAACAAATAAAATAAATACATAGATATATAAAACGAATAAATCCTGCAAGACAAAATTTGGTTAGGGTAAATTATAACTATGAAATAAAAATAAAAATTAAAAAAAAAACTATAATCAAAACTTTGGCCCAAGTAAAAGCAGCCCACCGATGAAATATACAGAATGCAGACCAGCCAGCCCGCCCAAGAGAATATGCAGCATGCCACCCAACCAGGACAGGGAAATGAACAACATATGGCCCAATAGAATAAATAAGTGAAATATAAAAAAAATGCAGCTTCTCCCCACGACTCGAACCGGGCCGCTGAGGACAAAAGATCCCGCCTCTGACCACCAACGCAACCAGCCACATTCGGTTACTTGAACGTAATAATAAACTATGTAACGAACACACTACGTAGATTTTCCAAAAATAAATACAAAATGTATATATTTTATACACATATAAAATATATATGCATATACATGTACAGTAATATAAACACTCAATATATACAATTAATATATAATAAAAATAAATATACAACATGCACAATTCAAATAATTACATTACATATGTAACTTATACATATAAAATAATACATGCACAATATGTAATAAAATGAAATAAATATATATACAATTATGATAATAATATACAAAAATAATAGTAATGATGATAATATTATGTACCGTAACTAACAAAATAAAATCAAATAAAATGGATACATAAAATAAAAATAACCATAATAGAAAAGATAATCAAGAAAAACAAATGAGCAGCTTTGCCATCAAGGCGGCCAGTCTTATCCACCTAAGATGTGCTCGAAAAATGCATATATATAATATACACAAATACATGCAGGATTCGAAATACATTCTTACAGAATAATTATTATACATGTACATACAGTACAATATAACACGCATACAGATAGAACTTAAAACACAGAATACGAATGCAGTAAGATACAAAATATACATAAAGAAGGACAATACACGAAATAAACTAAATACAAAATATTAACAGAATTACAGCACTCAAAATAAAAAATAAATAATTTACATAATATATAAAAGATATATACATATTAAAAAATGAAATATATATGCAGAATGTTTACATACGCACAAAAATACAACAAAGAAAAACATATATACAAGATAAAAATACAACACACCAATTATTTAACACACAAACAGTCTTTATATGTAATATAATTTTTATGCACATGAAATAGTAAAAAAAAATACATGTATGAATATTATTTACAGAAAAATCCCTCTTAAAGGCGTATTTGAAAATTATTGATTCAAAGTTTATCGATGCTGAACTGAAGGCCTAAAACATAGATTAATTTTGAAATATGTTAAATTTTCCAAAAAAAATTTCTCTTTCTTTTTTTTTTTATTTGTTTTTTTGCTGTTTGTTTTGAAAAAATGCTCCCCGAGAAATTTTTTTTTCTCTGAAAATCCCCCCTCTCGAAATTTTTCTCCCACCTGTTTTCCAAATGAATGCATGTTTTTTATAGTCCTTGCGAAAGTGCAAAAGCAAAAAAATGGCTGGCAGCCTGCCCAAGGAGTAAAAGAAGGCCATGCGCACGCACAGTCAGCGTGCGGTGCGCTGGCCTGGACAGGAGAGAGAGAGAGAGAGGCGCGCGCAGAAGGCAAGCAGCGACTTAGCGCGCGCGTGTAGGACAATCGCTCTGAGCCCCCGCCCCTGCAGCTGTCCAGCTCAGCCCGCGCGTGGTTACACGGCTACGCTGCAGGCCAAGTCCTGGGCCCTGCGCATTGGGCTTCCTCCTTCTTCTCTTCTTTTCCTTCTTGACTTGGGCTGGCTGCATGGGCTTGGGTCATGGACTTTTTGGGTTTTCATGATTTTATGATTTTTTTCTCTTTCTTTTGTAATAAAAATAAAATAAACACACATTTTTTTTAATAATTAAAATAAAACAAAATAAATATATATTTTTTTCTTTTTAACTCATCTATCCTCGGTTCGACATTTCAAAAATTCTAAATCAACATCCAGACTTTTTATTATCGGGGTGACTCTGTTAAATCCAAAATGGGATGTCTACATAAAGCAAAGTAACAGGTTGAAGCAAGTTCCAAATTGGAGAATTGTGATGATTTGACACTTGTTTTCCACATCATAGTAATTGGGTTAAATATTAATTCTTTGTATCTGCTCTAAACTCACGGTTTTGAACAATTTTAATTGAAGAACTCCATCTTGAAATACCTAGAAGTAAGTTGTTATGTGTATAGTTCTATAGAGATGTGCACCAGAGGAAAAGTTGCAGTTTAGGATCACTATGAACTAATTGAAGTAGGGAGAATAAGACCAACTAGCACAAGGGAGAGGGAGAATGATATATTGGAGGGAATGTTTGATATTATTTTTGTAGAGATGCTCTTGGGGTAAAAGGGATTTGGAATGTGAGAAATATTAAGGAGGAAGAAAATTTTAAAATTTGATTCATTTAAATTTCTGGTACAACTTGTTTATAATCGCCAGTTGTCTCTGTTTATATTAAAAATTGGCTAGCACATAGCAGCCGTACAGATTGCGAGTAAAAATTATTGTGTAGCTTCACTGGTAATAAAATCCTGAATCCCTCGTGAAAAATAGCGAAAACATTCCTTTTAAGAAAAATAAACATCGAAGTGACACGTTTATATTTGGCGTCCAACTTCCACCGAATCTAAAATACGTGCAAAGCCAAAATGTTGAACACCTTAATTAGCACGAAGACATGCAAATGAAATGCAGCTGCTCACATTAATTATTTGCTATTAAATTAACACATTGTTCATGTTTTTATCACTTTATCAACAATAAAACATACAAAACTTAAAATCCATGTATTATTAAAATTCCACATGGTTATCAGCAAAACAAATTTAGATTGTTTTGGACTCTGGCCTGCAATATGGATGTACCTGTCAATTTAAGTTCTAGAATTCCGGCTTATTAATTGACTCATGCATAAAATAGTAATAGATCTTCTAGAAGTTCAACATACTCTTGCTATATTTATATCTTGATAACAAACAAGTTTTAGTTTTATATTTTTTACGTTTAATCTAAAGATTCGAACATATGGCTTTCCAACGATGCATTATAAGGTAAAAATTCCGTGAAAATAATTGTAAATTAACAGTTCTTTTATATTAATTTGCAGAACTGGTTTGTAGAAAAGAACCATCCAAGAAGATATATGATATTTTATTTCTCGATTATATTAAATAATATTGATACTGTATAATGTTACAATCACTATTTAATAAAATAACGTTAAATCATGTATAGAATATAATTCTTACCAAATCTTCCAAGGGTTTATTATATTTTTAAATATAACATACATATGATCAAGCCAATGTAATCACTCTAACTCGAAAAACACAATTACATGCAAATCCATAAATTAAAAGAAATTACTTGTTGGCACAATCAGTTGGCTCAAATGAAACAGTCCGTTCCTGTGTGTCATACCCAATCAAGAAGTTTGCCTGCACCAAGTTACCATAAATTGCAGAGCCTTCAACACCTTTAAAGGTAAAACACACTACTTTTTCGCTAACCGGCACAAAGGTGTTCAAGGAACTCAACTTCACATCTGCACCACTAAAATGCACAGTGATCACTGGAGGCTCAAAATTGGAATCCGCTATGTAGCAAAGATCAAAAGTTCCCTCGGGGTCTTGAATTGGTACATCATCGATTTGTCTCGATACTTCTAAAACTAATTTAGAGTTAAACTCTTGTGGCATAAGTGCCAACGTAGTTCCTGAATCAATCAAAATGTTTCCCTCCGCTGTTCCGAATGAAGAACCAAGAAAAGGGATACTTTCGTTTCCTACACTGATTGCTTTGAGAGTAAGAAGGTAATAAGTTTCTGGATCTTTAGCAGCCAAGGGAGTGGAAACCACTCCAGAACCTGAAACTACCGCATTGCTTCCAAAATGAATTTTGCTCGAGTTGGAATTATCATTGTATAAAACTGTTGGTACCAAGCAGTAGGAGAATTTTCCCTCTATTGAAGCGCCCATTTGGGAGATTAGAGAATTTTCGCCGCCCCCTAGGCCAACTATGCCGGTTGCTTTTTCATCAAAGGTTCCAAGATCGTTGTGTCCACAACCAAAGGTGATATTGGGGAGAGACACAGCGCTACCGTTCGTTGAACTGAGAGTTATAGTATCAGTAGCGAGATTTCCATTTGAGAATGATCCGTCCCCATATGATACTGAATATAGACACGATTCTTGTCCGAACCAGGCCAAACAGATGGATGAGTCAAGAGACGCACATTGCCTTGAGTTGCAAGAAACATCTTCATAAGTGGAGGAATTCCGAGGGTCGAAAAGTGGAGCTTGTTGCATGTAGCAGAAAAAGCAAGGCTCGCACTGAGTCCATATAAGATCACTACCGGTATCAGCAATGGCCAGAATTGGAAAAGGCGGTGTACCGATTGATATATTCATAAGGTACTCGCCGCTGTCAGAGATAATATCACTTTGAGCATAAGTTGCATTTACAGTAGATACTGATTTCCGATCAAAGCGATTGGCATGTTTAAAAGAACGACGTGTTGCATTTCTCAATCGTTGGAAGGGAGTTTCTTTAAGGTTATAGAAAGGAGACTTTGGAGAGTCACGATGTATTAGTTCGAAACTAAAACCAGATACTTTTTGTGCTTCTGCAAGATCGATCCCGGGGAAGCACAAAACGGAGAGCATTGTTGCAAAAACAAGACAGAGAAACGGCATCTTCAGATCATGTAAAAAAGTCTATGATTCGTGTATCTTTAAAAGAGTAGAAAAAAATTCTATATAAATAGGGGCAGTAGGCCAACACCATACACTATCTTGGCACGCTTAACTGGTTGGCAATGTTTTAATTTTTACTGACCTTATAGAATCTACTAAAGGATTTTTTTTCTTTTAGAAGAGATTGGATCGAAAGAAATTTTTGTTTAGTTAGATAATATCCCATTATTTAATAAAATATTAATTTATCTTTAATTCAAAATTTTAATAATATTAAAATTATACAAAATAAATAATTACAAAAAAGATTTATACACAGTTTTATTATGAATAAAATTTGCTAAAATTATTTATTTACGAGTTATTTTGTGATAATATATTTGCTTTATGAGATATTTTATAAATTTTTTTATATATCAAAATTTTAAATATCAACAAAATTATTTAGTTAAAGATTCTATTTTGTTATCAAATCATATATTTTGATTTACTTACCCTTAATCAAAGGCAATAAGAACAAAAGCAAAATGCATTAGACTACAAAGTCTAACATTATTTCAAATGTTTTAATTATTAGACTATTAAACCATAGTATTGTTTCATTTAAGGTATAACCAGTAAATTATCAGATTTTACACTAAATTTGTCTTTTAAATAAAAGTAAACCTTCAAATTTTGTTCAATTGTGATTGTTGAATTAGATGTAGAGTGATGCTACATATGCAAGCTATTTCAAATGGTAGCCTTACATATTTGACATGTTACTTATTCTAGATTATCTCTAATTTTAAAAAAAAATCACTCAATCACGTTAAAATACATAAGTTAGTGTAAATGTGTTTGCATGAAAACCTTGTACATGTAGTATAATTTTATGCAATTATTGATCAAGGCTATGAAAGTAGCAATAAGGATCAATATGTGAATTCTGACTTTCACAACTGTGAGATATAACATAAATGCATATAGGATTCGATAGAGTGGTTTTTAAACATGTCTCGGCTCACTACTTTAGGGCTTATTGTATTAATGGCTCTAAGAAATGTTTTAAGAATGACTTGATTTTAGAAAACTATTTGAAGAGATTTGCTAGAATTCTATTAGAGACCCCTCTTCTAACTTATGATGGATCTTGTCTAATCTTAGGGATCAAATATATGTTTCTATATCTTTTTTATTTTCTTTGTCTTCTTTTTTTTCCCCTTCCATTTCCTTTGAGCAATCCTTTATATTTATAAGATTATAGGAAAGGGTTACAATTTTATTAATTACATTTTTAATTCAAATTCAAATGAGAGAACTTCCTAACCCATTACATTTTGTAGATAAGATAATGATCAAGAGTTCGTAAGGCAAGCAGTTATTGTCATGAATAGACCAACTCCATATCAAGATAGCCTATTGGGAAAAAGTGAGGTTAAAACTGAAGAATTATTTGTTATGCGGAGTCTTTTGGGCTTACACTTGTTAGGGCATAGGTTATTGATTCTAAGTGTAGACACTTGAAATCTTTTTCCATTCAATTTTCATTGTATAAGTATTTCATAATTTGTAATTGTAATGCAATTAACAAACTTACAATTCTAAGTGCATCTGTTATGCTCTACTTATTGCCATCATGGGCATTGAATGATCTGATCATACACCTAGTAACGGTTAGCAAGAAAAAAAAGAACGAACACTTCAAAACATAAGATTCAAATGTCTGATAAATTCAGACTTAGTGAGTTTGGCGAGGTTATGGTGGCATGCCATTGCAATGCATTTGTAACACCTCTTGGTTGGGCTCCCACTAAGAATCCCCTTACAACAAGCCAATAAAATCACACCAAGAAGGTGTGCAATAACACAAAAAACTTTATCTTTCTTAAAAATAAGAAATTAGCATTTCAAAACCTTAGGTCAAACCATTTCTCATAAATCACTTCCATAAAACAAAATAACTTTTACTCAATTTGTGCCTACACATAAATTTAGATTTTATTACTAAACATATCAGTACTTGAAAACATTCGATTCATAGTAGCATCATGAAACAGATTTTACAGTCAATATCACATAAGTTAAGATATTATCTTCACATAAGTATAGAAATATGAAACTTAAACACTAAAACTTAATCACATGGAAAATAAACATCTTGTCTTTTGCTTATGCCTTGGATGATCTTCCCATACGAACCATCCTCTACTTGGTGTAGTGATCCAAGGTTATAATGGTCATTATAGGGTGGAAATTGATGAGAAAAGTGAAATTTTATGATTAGAAATCGAGTTAAGTGAGTTTAGGGATAAAATGGTTATTTAGAGACTTTATTTGGCTCATATATGTGTCCCCTTTGGGGCTGCCACGTGTAAAGTACGAAAAAATATAGAAACTTTAAATTTTTGTCTCATATAATTGTGCATCCTTGGGAAACACAACCATGCATGATCGCATGTTGGCACAACTATATAAAGTAGGTTCTAGCTTGAATTTTTCATAAATCTCATTTGCTTTCTCCTTGAGCTTTTTTAGAGAGTAGAGGGAGAGGAGAATCCAACCAAGGTGTGATCTATACAAGGAGGAAAGGTTAGAGAGAGAAAGAGCATCCATAAGCCTTGAGGTAAGTGTTTCATGTTTCGTTCTTCTTTGATTTCGAATTTGTATTATTGCAATTCATGTTTATACAATGTCAAGCATGATTTTTTTTTTGTCAATATACATTTATAAAACTAGGGCTGGATTCGAACCAAATATGTTCGGATTCGTTTTTAAGTTCGGCTCGAATGAGCCTAAAACGAACCGAATGAACCCGAACATGAACACGAACCCGAATTGTAATTTTAAAATTCAGCGAACAAGAGCCCGAATACGAACTATGCGAACCGAACATGAATACGCCGAACTTAAAATAATAATTTTTTAATTAAAATTTTTTAATTATTTGTATTAATTATAATTTTTAATAAATATGAAAACGAATTATACGAACCGAATACGAATACGAATACAAATCGAATAGGAACTTAGTTATACGAACTGAACACGAATACGAACTTTGCTTAAAAATATTCGGTGAATACGAATACGAATCCGAACAGTACGAAACGAGTCCGAACACAAACATGTTACTGTTTACGTTTGATTCGACTCGAATTCAACCCTATATAAAACCAAAAGAACAACGGGCAAGCCCGTACATCCGAAGCGCAGCGAGGAACTTGCCTACAAACAAGTGAAGTGTAAAAAGAAAACAATGCTAATTTCCAACCTCGAGAGTCTATTTAAGCTAATTACCAAAAAATAGAGAGTTTATTTAAGCTCCTGTAGAGAGAGACTTCAAGAGGTTGGAACGAAATCCATAAACCCATGATCCATGCTTACGCTATCATATCTAATATATACATTCAAAAAATTATATACATTGCCATGTCTAATCCACTTGCAATCTATACGAAAAGAGATGATTCCCTCAATCTTCAACAAGCTAGGAATAAAAAAGCTAATTTTCCTTCTCTTGTCGCTGTGTAACTTAAGCCAACCAATTTTGCTTATATGAAGAAGCTCACAAGTTAAACCAAGGTCTTGATTTCGAGACAAATCCAAGGTCAGGTATACGTAGGTGCAAAGCTGATTCCGGATGCTCTTCTTCGTAATTCCCGCAAGCTCATGGTAGCCACTAATTTTATTGTTATGAATTCTTCCCATTCTACACTCCTTGCAATAATTCATTTCAGCATTTTTGAGAGGATCCAACTCCAGCCATTGCCTTGAGATCATCTTAAATATCCCATTAGAAAAAGCATAAGCGAGAGTCGGCAAGATGTGCTGATTTTTCCAGATTTTCTTACAGCCCGTACAAAGCCAAAAACTTAGCATCTTGGCCATCAAAACCCACCTTCTTGTAGATTGAAATATCAATTTTTCAATAGCGTAATCCATATCCTCAGCATGCTTTGAAATAGGCAGAGAAGAGCCCCTGAAAACTGTATCAGAAATATGTGAAATCTGGAAAATTTTCCAGATTTTACTGTTCACGGTACTCTGTGAACAGTAACTTTGGATTTCTAGATTTTGCCAAGCTCGGAAGCCTTCTAAACCAGCATAGCATCCTGTAAACAATGTTCCCACATATGTATAAAAAATCTGCTCTTTGCAAAGAAAGTGATTCGGGGCTTTTCAGAAATAATTTGATTCAAAATGGAATAGCGGTTCCAATCTTGATACTTGGGGTGCACAAGGCAGCCTTCAAGTGAAGGAGTAGATTCCCACACAATGCTTATTTTCCTAATTACTCCTTTCCATAGCATGGTCGCAACATTCAAAAAAACCTTGGCTCCCTGGCAATCCCATCCAAATCCAATTTCTCATCAATTGATTTATGAATTGAGGGCTGTGAATAATGCACGTATACAGTACCAAAGACTTCTGAAAACTCCTGTTTCGACCATAATTCCCACCAGCCTTGCATAATTCCTTATGCCAAGAAGGTAAGCAAGAGCTTAGAATGATCCAAAGTAAATGTACCTGCAAAACAAGAGAAAAGGTTGAGGGAACAACCACGAACCAATGTCTTAGCATGTTCCAAGCAAATGAAGTGCTAGAAGCAACAAGATTTCCGTACAAGGGATCAGAGGGTTGCCAAGAAAGTTTAAGAAAAGAAGAAAGCCTTGCCAAGACACAACCAAGTGAAGCCTAGGCTAGGAAGGGATAGACACCTAGAACCTAAGGAGGATAAGGAAAGGAGACAATCACCCAAGGAAACAAGAATAGCCTAAGACAAGGAAAAGGTGATATCATAACCTAATGAGTAACCTAGCAAGGCGACAAAGTTAAAACCCAGGTAAACATGAGTAAAGAGAGTACCAAGCCTACCATATGAAAACAAAGGCTAAGAAAGCAAATAAAAAAGGAAAGATCTAGACCCCATGGAGATAAAACACTATGACAAGTAGTTATTGAAGATACATATAGGAAGACTCCAATTATTCAAAACAATCCAGTTCGTGGAAGTGTCTTTAATGCTCGAGAGTTCCCCACCTTTGTCACACATAAGCCTGAAGATGTTGTTTTGGATTTGCTTTATGATGAACTTATGTTAGAGAAAATTCTATTATTTCTCTCATTCTAGAAGGTGTACACCATGGCCCCCAAGCACATCTTGACAAGAATATGGGTCAAGGAATTTCCTCTCCAATCTTCAGATATGGTATCAATGTAATTCCCCAAGGTTGGCCAAAATATGTCTTGTTGAGCTTTTCCATAACCTAGTTCCATATGGCCCTACTAAAGTCACAATTGAAAAAAAAATGATTTATGCTCTCATTGTCCTTATTGCATAACACACACTTCATATCCTCCATAGGGCAGAACTTTATCACTTTATCCTTGGTAACAAGTCTCTTTCTAATGGCAAGCCAAGTGATAAAGGCTTTTCTAGGAATGAATTTTTTGTGCCAAATGAGGTGAGCCTAGGGAATTGTCCCTTTCTTATCCCTTACAATATTCCAAGTTCCTAGATGGAGAAGCATCTTTTGTTGTGTGGTTGTCACACAACCACATCTTCACAATCTTTCAGAAAAAAAAAAGATCCCTTATATCAATGTGGTCAATAATATTAGTGATCAGCCACCACCATCTATTCCCATCAATGATCATATTAACTTAGACATTCATCCTAATACCTGAGTCATATATCACTCTATTCCCAAATCTATCCTTCAATAGTCCTAAAGGGTGCCAATTATCAATCCAAATCTTAGTGTAGTTAACATTGCCAATCACATATTTATATGACCATGTAAACCCTCTCTTAACTTCAGAAGCTTCTTCCACCACCCAGGACTATCGTTAGGAGCTTTTATTCCTCAGTCTATTGATTTTAACCTAGTTGGCCCAAGAGGAATAACTAGTCAACTACTTTATTCCAATCTCCACTTTTCTTGATTCTTAACCTATCTTGTTCAAGAGGGAGGCAAACATCCTCCCATGTCACCTTATTAAAACCTTTATTCTCTCCACCATTCCAAAGGAAATTCCTAAGATGGAAATCTATGTTTTTGAGGATCTTACTATGGAGAATAAAATGGGAGGCCCAAAACACCTATATGTTGAATAGAATGGCTTTGATCAAGACAAGTCTTCCAGTATAAGAAAGATACTTGTCTATGATTGAATCTTGGCTAAAACTTTTCTCAAAAGCGGAATGCAATCCTTTCTAGAAAGTTTAGAAGAGACCATAGGAACCCAAAGGTAAGTAAACGAGGGGGATCCAATCTTGAAATCTAAGATCCTTTTAATTTTCTCTTTAACACCTTTATCCACCCTCGACACGAGTATAACACTTTTCTCCTTATTCGCTTTAAGCTTAGACTAATTGTAAAACACATCTAGAGCATTCTTAATTATGGAAATCGATGACTTATCCGCATGAGAAAATAAAATAAGATCATCCATAAAGCACAAATAGGAGATATTCATTTTTTTGCATTTCCAATAGAAAGTAAATCCTTCATTTTTAACCACTTTGTCTAACAAGTGAGATAACACATCCATGAGAATAACAAAAAGATAAAGAGAGATAAGGTCCCCCTGTCTAGGACCTTTAAAGCTTCTAAAATATCCTTCCATCTCACTATTAATACACAACAAAAATTGATGAGTAGTGATGCATTGTTCAATCCAAGAGATGAATAGGGATGTAATCCTATCATCCAAAGGATTCTTCTATTAAAATCCCATCTAACCATATCATACATCATTATTAGATCAACCTTTATCGCATATCTTCCTTTCCTTTTATTCTCCTTGTGTTAATTATGAATAAGCTCACTACACAGGATAATGTTGTCTTCAATCCTTCTTCTACCAATAAAAAGTTGCTTAGGCCTTATTAATCAGCTTCGGAAGGATAGTCTTCAAACGATTCACCAAGGTTTTAAAGATGAACTTAAATATTGTGTTCCAGTAAACCTAAAGTCCTTGGCTCTAGATGCATTGTCACACTTAGGGATAAATGTGATTAGTATACTATTGATATCTTTAGGGAGAACTTCAAAAGAGAAAAAGAATTTTATCCCTTTGATCACATCATTTCCCATGATATCCCACGTAACCTTAAAAAAAAGCCTCAAATCCATTAAGTCCCAGACCTTTATCATCACTTATAGCAAATATGGTTTTCCTAATCTCTTCATCAGTAACCTCTATAATCATCTCTTTAGCCAGGTTAGTGGGGATACCATTATCAATAATGTTGATAAGCTCAACTGCCAGATCCTCTTGGAACCTAGTGCCATCTTCAGTTAAAATATTTCTAAAGTAACCAACAATCTCTTTCTTTATCAACTTCAAGTTGGTCAAGAAAGTACTATCATTCAAAGTCAACTCAACAATCTTGTTTTGATTTTTTCTACCTTTGATACACCTAAAAAAATATTTTGTATTTTAGTCACCCTCATTTAGCCACTTGATTCTAGACTTTTGTTTTATTAATGATTCTTCTGCCTAACTTACTTTCTTGAACTCCCTAGCTCTTTGGATCTCCTCTTCAATTGAATTGACATCAAATGCATTTTCACTTAGCTTGTGTTGCACCTCATCTAGAAGATCTCTTACATGAGCCACCCTCTCAAAAATATTCCAAAATTTTTTCTTGTTGACTTCCTTTGACTTAGCTTTGACTTTATGCAATTTAGTCATCAATTTGGTTAAGGGGCTACTCTCACACTCTTCACACAACAACTCCTTAATAAGAGGCAGAAACCAATCATACTCCACCTAAAAGTTAAATAACTTAAAGGATAATTCCTTTTGCGATCACCTTCTCCCATGGATATAATACGAGTGTAATGATCTAAAATACCTTCTAGTAAAAAGTGAGCTAAGAAGAAGAAAATGTATCCATCTAGTCTTCATTAACTATGACTTAGTCAATCTTGCTATAAATTATATTCTCATTGTTTTTCCTATTGTTCCAAATGTAGAACTCTTCTATGGATCGAAGGTCTTCCATATCTATCCTATTGTAGTACAAACTGAACTCCTTATCCTAAGCCTCCGACCTTTTAGATCCTTTTTTTCTCTCCTTATTTCTTCTAACAACATTAAAGTCTCAAGGGACAATCCAAGGGACACCAACCCCAACATTCTTGATTCTTTCCAAATTGTTTCACAGATTCCTTATTTCCATGTAATTGTTAGCACCATACACAAAAATCGCTTGCCACCTAACTAGGTCTTAAATCTCACAGTGGATGAATTGTTTCCCACTCTTTAATTTTTCAAGTTTGACTTTACTATTATTCCAAGCTACCCAGATTCTACCATTCAAGTCGTCCTCGTAATTATTGACCATACTTCAACCCTTATACAATCCTCTCCAAATAAGCTTATAATAATTGTCACTCTTGACTTTTGCTTCCATCAAAGCCATTAAGTCCAACCTATACTTCTCTATACAAACTCGCAACTCTTTTTACTTAAAGGGAGAATTAAATTCCCTTATATTCCAACATCCAAATTTAATCATGAGGCAACCTTTAATGAGTCCCCTCACCCTTTCTTCAGTTTCCTCTTTTGACTTCTACTTATTTTGTTTTCCTTCTTCTCCATGAGATCTTTCTCATCCACATAGGGTTAAATTCAAGCCAAACAAAACGTGAACAGTAATATGTTCATGTTCGAGCTCGTTTCATACTGTTTAGATTTGAGTTCATATTCGTGTTCGTCGAATATTTTTAACAAAGTTCGTATTCATATTCAGTTAATATAACTAAGTTTATATTTGACTCGTATTCATATTCGTATTCGTATAATTCGTTTTTATATTTATTAAAAATTATAATTAATACAAATAATTAATAAAAATTAATTAAAAAATTATTATTTTAAGTTCAGATTTGTGTTCGTGTTTGTGTTCGATTCGTATAGTTCATATTCGAACTGGTGTTCACTGAATTTTAAAATTACAGTTCAGGTCGTATTCGTGTTTGGATTCGTTTCAAGCTTATTCGAGTCGAACTAAAAAATGAATCCGAATATATTCGATTTGAATCCAACCCTACATCCATATTAATGCCACTCCCAAAAGGGTGGACCATAAGAGAATCAATATCTTACTCCCCTTCCTTACATCTATGTAAGTCAATTGCCTCTTTCTTATTGTGCATATTATTGGTGACATCCCTTTCATCATTCTTATCATTTTCATCAACTTTACTAGTTGAGCCAACATCCAAATCGGCCTATGGGTACTCTTCCTCCAAGTGGTCAAAGTTCCTTAAACTTGATGCTAATGGCCCTCCCACCCCTTCCTTTATCCCTAATTCAGGCAAAGCCTCAAAATTGTTGCCTTTGCCCTTCTTAGGGGAATTAACCCTATCATATCTCTTACCTATGTTCTTATCATTGACACCCATATTCCCCTTTTGTATTCCTAAGCCATTTTTGGCTTCTCCAGGAATTTGTTTTGAAATTCTTGTATATCTCTTAATCTGAGTTATCCTATTTTTCCCCAATTTGCAAAACTTACCATTATGCCCAAACAGTTTGTAAGTCAAGCATTTAATTAGTTTCCAATTGTATTAACCTTTAGTTCCACAATTTTACCACTAGGCAACATAAGGTTAAGGAAATCTGGGAAAGCTTTATCGAAATCTATCTCAACTCTAATCCTTGCAAAGTCCAACCTTAACCTCTATCACTAAATCCAACCTTTGAGGGCATCCTAAACCACTAACTATATAGCTTAAACCCTTAGGACTCTACATCTCAAGAGGAAATCCAAATATATTCACACAAATGTCCACTTTTTTTTATCTTATCTCCAATATTGCCTAAGTTTTCCATCCATTTTTTCACAAAAAAAGGTTGCCCACCAAGAAACCATAGGTCCCCTTTAATAGCTTTCTCTATAACATTTTCTTCTTTAAATTTGATATTGAACATACCTTGGCCATGTGATATGACATGCTGAAGACCATGATTCACCCACATACATTTTGCAAAGTTCTTAATAGTAAGAAAGGGGCCTCCTACCCAAGAAGAAACCCACTGCACACACACTTTATTTCCTTTTTGTTTCTTCCACCACCTCTTTAGAGGGAACAATCAGCACATTACCGGGAGAGTTCCTAGGAGCTATAGGAAAATACTCAAGCTGCATTTGAGCAATCTTAGCACCAAATAAGTCACTCTAGTTGGTTTTTGATGCCTTCAAGTTCACACCAATGACACTAGTATTTTCCATGGCATCCATAACATTACTCCTATTTGCACAAGTTTTTCTCATCTATACTGAAGCATCGACCTCCATGCTAACCAATGAAATACATCTAGCCATATTGAAGCTGGAATCCAACTCAATACTCGAAGGTAGGTAGCCACCACACCAAAGCAAGAACTAAAGCAATAAGGAGCAAAAACAAAACAACAACAAAACATGCCAATGGAGACACCACACTAATCGAACTCAAAGAAGTACCAAATAGCCACCCAACCACACCAAAGAACTAGAACACACAGACACCAAACAACCAACAATAGAGCCACCACACTGAAGGAAAATGAAAGAAGAGCCAAAGAAAAAATTGAACTTGGAAAGGAGAGAACCAAAGAAGACCAACAAGTAAGAGAGCAAGAACATGTAAAGAGCTGCACTAGAAGCACAATCAGATATAGGGAGAGCAACACAACCAAGAGTTAAAGTAGAGAGACAACAAGACTGAGCCAAAGAAGACCCACTAACCTTTGTAAAAGGAAGAACAAACGAAGGGCTAGAAGATACCAACTAGGCCAAAGTGGTGCTAGATATTAGAGAAGTTGGCCACACCATCGGGATCCGAACGTACCAGTCATAAGATTGGCAAGGAAGTCAGGAATAGGAAAAATGAAAATGGATGAGCTACGGGGGAAACAATTCTCATTTTAGTCAAGAGAATTTTTTTGTGAATCTTTAACTTTAGTTCTTGGGGCAAAGACATTGATGTCAAGCATGAGTTGTTGATGATTGTTGTGTAAATCAAGACAAAATTAATAATAGCAATGGAATATATGATGAAAAATGTGAATTATTTTCATTATTTGCTTAGATATAGGTTAAATACATGATTTATATGTTGATCTATGTATATTCGAGGAGTGTTATCTCTAGGTACGCATTTGCTTTTGTTTTAGCTTGATTTTAGTGATGATTGATGATTTGAGATGATGTAAATGTTTAGAAACAAGTTTAGGTTTGGTTTGTATGCTTTAATTGATGAAATGAGAGTTTAATTCGTTTGATGGTGAAATTTGATATTAATTGGTGAATATATGAGATGTATTTGAATTGCAATGATATTATAATTTTGTTGAATGAGGTTGAGTATGATTCAAGAGCCTATTTTTACAAATCCATGGCTTTTTGGCCAATATTTATAATGACATAACGCAACACATGACCATGCATTTGAAAAGGCACACGACCGATGGTTGTATTTTATAGCATCATGATTGTGCATGTTATGCCTACATGACTAGATAAGTGATGGTATTGTGTTAGTGAAGACACAACCTTTAGACGATAAGTCATGGTCTTGTGCACGTGTCAATTCTATGTGAGATGTGGAATTTAGGGAATACATGACCATGCAACCTATAGTGCATGATCCGACAATGTGAGAAATGTTGAATAATCAATTAAGAAATTAATTCAAACCTGTAAGAAATAAATTAAGTCCTAGTTATGAAAATTGTGAAAAGATTGTCTAAATTAAGTGCAAGTGAACTATAAGTCTAATAATAAAATAAATAATAAGAAGATTTATAAGAAATAATAATGAAGAGAGATCTGAATAAGAAAAGTAAGTAAATAATAAGCTTTAATGCATGATAAACATCATATAACCTGGCATGCCAAAGTAATGTTTTAAGGAATATATGTTTATGTTTTAAAATTAGAGAACCAAATGTTTTGGACATTTGTTACAAGTGGATAAGAGAGAGCATTTATGGTTCACACACCGTTAGAGAGGACATGGTCATTGACCAAGCTTATTAGAGAGAGTGTTAGTCGTGTATTAGTTGAACTCACAAGGTCAGGGTGTTGGATTTCTATGCTCATTAGTTTGATTAACACAAATTTTTTATGAAAGATTTCAAGATAAATTTTATGATGAGATCTTTAAATCAATTATAACATATTTTATAATGAGATTTTCAGACTGATTATAAATTTTCAAGTAGAAAAAAAAAAGGACCTTTTGGCTAAGTCATGATTTTCATGTTTTATGTCATGAGATTCATGACATGACATGATCAAGTGGAAAATAAAGTAAGATCAATAAGAATTCAATAACATAATATAAGGAAATATAAGACATTAAGGCTTCAAGATTAGGGTCTTCAATGTCAAGTTATAAAATACTTACTAAATGACTTGTCACTCAGTCCAAATTCCTTCCCTTGTAGATTAGTTTTTTTCTATTAAGGAGTGCTATGAGATGCCTATGGACAAGATAGCATATGCATATATATGTTGTATAGTTTTCATGTATTTTATAGTTTTTCATATATATATGTTGTATAGTTTTCATGTATTTTATAACTTTTCATGTATTTTGTATAGTTCATATTTTTTGAGTACTTATGATTTGAGTTTGAATACAGTTTTTACATATTATGTTTTCAAACATTTTTATTCATAAATAGTAAAGAGGTTTTTCAGTTTATAATAATAAATGTTTCATGCTTCCACCAAAGTATGACTATGCACATGTTTAAGCTTCCACTATGCATGTATGATTAACTAAGTATGTTTGTGATGCTATTATATATTAAATAAATGTCCTTATATATATATATATATATATATATATGTATATATATATAATATTACACTTGTTTCCTACAAAACAATTAAAAGAAAATGGGTGAATGCTAAACACTCAGTAGTGCATTGATTATTTCTTAACAGAAGCTATATTCCAGACATATCAATTTAGCAAGCACACACTTATTACTGATCTTTCTTAACATTTTTTTAACTTTGAGTAAGGCAATTATATATTTTTCTAGATAAAGTAAGAAGTCTATGGAAAAGTACATAAAATACAAACAAACAATGAGCATAACCCCAAGTGGTTGAGCTAGAGGAATACTTCTTATGGATTATTATGGAAATCCAAGTATTTTGTTGAACATTTGGTAGGTTGTATAGCCATTGCTTGGGCTAGAGAGGTACTTCTTAATGATCACCATGTGGAAATTTGGTGTTTTGCAGAACATCTAACATGTGGTATTCTAGCTATTGATTAGGTTAGAGGACTGCCTCCCTTTTGGTGACTTATGGGTTTATTATGGGCTTTAACTACTTTTTGCAACCTTCCAGGGCTATGTTATGCTTCATTTTGTGCCAATAAAGACGGACTGTTAGTAGGTTAGTGACAAAGATAGGTTGATATTGCCTGAGAATAGGTATTGATAAGTTAATGAGTTCAATTGTTAACTGATGACTATAAACTAGATACTGAAAGATTGACGACTGAGTTATCAATCAGGTGAAGCCTTAGCCCTAATGTCTATTATTCTGATTAGTTTCTTAAGATTTCTTATTGCTTTATTTTTTTATTTCTTTAGTTAACTAATTTAGTCATTAGTTAGTAATCATTAAGCATATTCGAAAATCATTATCAAATGGTATTAAGATTAGGAGGTTTAGGCATTAGCACATTCCCTATGGGATCTGTTTCTGGACTTAACTATACTGTACTCATATGAACTGGTACACTTAGTAGTAATTTGAGGTTAGGTTTATAAAATTACTCAACATGCCCATTAATGACTATATATAGATGAATGTACATATTTTTGTATGTGTGTGTGTGTGTGTGTATATATATATATGTCATGTTAAGATTGAAACATAATCATGTTATCATTGCATATAAATAATGAGATGTGCTAATGCCAAAATGCTATGCTATTTGATCCAAAAAGCATGTGTGTTCAAGTGACATATGGGTGTTCATCACGTGGATGTCTACGTATCATTTGTGGGATGGTCATAGGTTACCTAGATGCACCTTTGCCTAATAACTATTAAATGAATGGTGCATGTCCTGCCATTTTGTCTCTGAGTAAAGTAGAAATTTTCTGTATAAAATTTTGTATGGAAACATGTAGAATAATATGCATTTTATTATGGATCTGTATAATGAGCCTTATCGACAAACGAAATAGTATTCCCACAGATGTGTCTGACTAGTATATGCTTGAGGGTATATTCAGAAAGTGAAATAACTTGCTTGCTATGAATGTTTATTTGTGGATCAATAGCTTTATATGGCCTAGCCCACTGATCCTTATGTCTCAAGGCTCACTTTGATTTATTTTTTAATCCTAAAGGTAAATGTATTTAATTATTTCTTTTAGATCTAAAGGTGAATGATATATTTTTATTAGGCTTGTTTAGGGAATCAAAGAGTCGTAAATTAGTTTTAATTTGGTAAGATTATTTAAAGGTGTATGATTTACTTTTTATTATTCTGTGGATGTTTTATTGCTTTGGTGATCATTCAAGTTCTCAATGCATCATATGTTAATAAAATGGGAAAAACTAATTGAACTTAATAAACATTTTTAAATGAGCCACATAAGTGAAGGATGACCCTTGGATCGACTGCGTAAGTGCTTAATGTCGAGTATGTTGTAAAACCTAACCTTAATTTACTAGTAAGTGTACTAGTTAATTTGGAGTATAGTTTGATTAAGTCTGAATATCCATCCCACGAGGACTATATTAATTCCTAAACCTTTTAATTTTATTACTATTTAAACAATGAAATTCTAGTGACACTTAATTATCTACTAATCTGTGGACTAACTTAATTACTAAAACAATGAGAAAATGAAGCAATAAGAAATTCTCAAGAAGCTAATCAGATAAAGGACACTAGGGCTAAAGCTTCACTTAATTGCTAACTCAGTCATTAACATATTAATAAAACCTTTCATATGATATTAACATATCTTCTCACTAACTACCTTACCTAAGAGTGTCCATTAATAACAAAAGACGCATAAAATTCAAGAATTCGTAATAAGCACATAAATTCACATTTTTCTATCTATAGATTTTGCCCAATCTATGAATTGTTACAACCCTATGGTCACGCAATTACCTCTAGTTTTTTTCACTAAACTCATGGTAATTATCAATATTTTCAATTTTATAACCTATTTTTTTGTTAACATTATGAAATTCTAGATAAATTTGAATGGTGATCAAGCATCCAAATAGTAATAAATATCATCAATAAGCAATTAACATATATGAAAAATACATAGAACTTCAATTATATTAATGATCGAGTACTACAAATTAGATTACATCCTTGTGCTACCAAATATAAATTTAGTTCATCATAGAATAATCAGAATAAGCAATAAAAAACGAAAAAAACATATTTTTTGAGTGAAAGAGATAACACTTAAGTTCATTCAATCAACATACATTTTCATCTTTAATGGCAAAAAAAAAAAAAAAAAAAAAATCTTAATTTCATTCCAAGGGCTACAGTGCTTTCTCCTCTTTTATGTTTTCAAATTTTCCTTGCTTCCTACTGTGGTGCCTTCCTCTTTTTCTGATGTCTGAGTATTTCTTTCTAATGTGTTGATCCTCTCTGGTGCTCTCTGATCAACTAGCCTATGGTTAGTCTGTTCTCTAGCGTCTCACATGTTTAGTGCCTATTTTCTTATTTTTCTATGTGCGTCCTTTTCAAACCTATGTGTGGAACTTGTTCTTAGCCTGTGCTCTTCTGTGCTTTGTGTGGCATCTAGGTTTGTTCCCTTTTCTCCTCTCTTTTCTCCCCCTTAGACTGTGTTGTTCCATAGTTTAGTTGCTCTAGTGGGGAGGAGTTGGGTCATTCTAGGTTGGTGTGTGTGAGTTTCTTGCGTTGTTAGGTTAGTGTGTTTCTGTCTTTTGGTTGGGTGTGGTTTGTAGTGTCTTTTCTTTTGTTTCAGCTATGATTTTCATTGGTTAGTTTGGTGTGTGTGTGTGTGCTTGGTTGTTTTTGCTTGCAGGTATTTGGTGTTATGGCCAAAGTCCTAACTGTTGATGGTTCTTTGGCTTTCCCACCACTTGAGGGTGTGCCTAGCTTGTGCAACCAAAGTGATAATGAGGTGGCCTAACCAAAACCTTGGAGTAAATTATTCGGTGATAAAAAAATAAGTGCTAACTTGAAGTTTATCCCTCCTTCGAGTTTTTCCAAAAGGGGGAAATGTATCATGTAGATTCTTGAAGAAGTTATGAATGAGAGTGCAAAAAGATGAGAGTCTTGTGCAATGGGTTTCTTTTTCGGTAGAAGACCTCTTTTCCAAGTTATGAGAAGATTTGCCAAAAGGTTGTGGGGAAATAAAGGGCTTACGAAGATGATATCAAATGGGCAAGGTAAGGTTATCTTTAAGTTCAAAGAGGTTGATGATTTGGATGAAGTCCTAAACATTGACAATTTGTACATTAAGGATCAACCGTTCTTTATTAGAAGATGGTCACAAAACCTTTCCATGATTGCAGAAGAGACTAGGACAGTTACTGTTTGGGTTAAGATATTTGGTGTTCCTTTAGAGCTTTGGAATCTGAAAGGTTTTAGCTACATAGCTAATGGTATTGGATATCCTATTAGACTTGATTCTCTTATAGAATAAGGTTCGAGACTGGATTTTGTGAGAATCTATATAGAGATGAAACTAAATAAAGAGCTTCCTAACACCTTAGAAATCAAGCTACCAAATGGTAAAAGTCATTGAATTGAGAATTGATTATGCTTGGAGAGCCATCAAATGCCAAAATTGTAGGTTATATGACCATAGTTGTGAGGAATGTAAGTTAGGTAGTCAAAGAGTGGGGATATGGAGGAGAACTCAAAGAGACCTGAGCCAAACGAAAAGTGATCAATCCTATGTAGACATTAATAACCCGGTGGGAGATAAAGGAAATGGCAATGGAGAAGGTCGAAAAAGAAAAGGGAACAATAAGAAAGGATTAACAATGTAGAGGGGGTTCGTGTAGTAGATGGTGAGATTGTTTAAGAGGGGAGGAGTTTTGATCACCTTAAGGAATCTTACCCATCTCCTGAATTGAATAAAGAGCCAAGTATAGAGCCTCACACATATGAAAAGGATATAGGCTTAAGGGTAGGCAATGAGAATGCCAATGAGTCCATTGAGCGTAGAGGGGAAGGTGAAGGGATAAAGGATTCACCTTAGATTAGACCTTTTGGTAAGGGTATAATGGTAGATAAGATGAAGTTAAGGAATTTGGGAAGTAAGAATGACCTTAAGGGAAATATAAAGAAGAGTGGGAAAAAGGGGGGAACAAATCTCCTGTACTTAAGATTAATGGTTACCTTGGCTTCATGGAATATTTGGGGCCTAAATGCCCCGCTTAAATAGAAGGAGAATAGAAAGCTTATTAAGGGTAATTCCCTCAATCTTGTGGCGGTCTTGGAGACTAAGGTTAGGGAAAGTAACAGTGTGATTGTTAAGGATAACATAGGTGGTGCCTTAAATTGGGTTAATAATTATAATTTTTGCCAAAGGGGTAGAATTTATGTTTTGTAGAAATGAAGTAACATTAGAGTGCACATGTTAGAGCAAAGCAACCAATTCATTCACAATGAGATTAAGACGATGGCTAGTGGCAATAAATTTATGGCCACTTTTGTGTATGGTGACAATGGGTATATTGAGTGAAAAGGGTTATGGGAGGACATTATCTGGATCTTTAGTATTATGGGTAATACTCCTTGGGTGATCATAGGTGATTTTAATGTTATAAGGAAAAGAGATGAAAAAAGTAGTTCAAGACAATGGACTGAACGGGATGAGGAGATCAATGAGTATTGTAAGAATGCCCACCTTGACGAGCTTAGACATATTGGCCCTCAAATGACTCAGAGTTACATGAATGAGGGGCCTAGTAGGTTACTTGTAGGCTTGATAGAGTGTTGGTTGGTGAAATGTGGGTCGATGAGTTCTCAAATTCCTTTGTTATGGTTCTTTTTAATGGGATCTCTGACCATAGCCCTCTTGTTGTGCGTTGTAAGGATAATGAGTATGGTAGGATATGTCCCTTTTAGTTTTTTAATTTTTGGGCCTCAGATACTTGGTTTTTGCCTTTGGTGAATGAGTGTTGGGATTCATCGATGGTTGGAAACCCAATGTTCAAATTAGTTAGGAAAATGAAGATGGTGGAAAGTAGGTTGAGAGCGTTGAACTATAAAGAATTATGGTGCATCTCTGAGAGGATCAAACAAGCGAAGGATAAATTGAACTATATTCAAAATGGAATGCTTAGCTCCCGCTTGGATGAGAGATTAGTCAAAGAGGAAAAGGATCTATGTAGAAAGTATCAGAAGATAAGCTGGATAGAAGAGTCCTTGTTAAAACAAAAATCAAGAATTAATTGGTTGAAAGAAGATGATTAGAATACTAGCTATTTTTTCAAAAGCCTAAAGAGTCGATGGAATAGAAATGCTATCAGCACTATTTTGGATGATAATGGCAACATGGTTTATGAGAAAAGTCTTATTAAAGACAAGTTAGTGGGACATTTCAAAGATATCCTTTCCAATGTAAAAAAATATGTGGACATGGATCAAATACCTCATTAGTTTCACTACAAGATCCCGGATGATGCTGCCTAGGATATGGTTACAAAAATTACTAAGGATGACGTTAAGTCTACCATTTTTTATATGAATTAGAACAAGGCTCCTAGCCCTGATGGCTTTGGTGCCAAGTTCTACAAAGTGGCGGGGGAGATTGTTAGTCAAGATGTGGTCGAAGCAATTAAATATTTCTTTGGCAATGGTTCGCTCCTTTGTAAGGTCAATTGCACCATTCTTGCCTCAATGATTAAATATGATAATCTTGCTCGTACTAAAGACTTCAAACCTATTGCTTGTTGTAACACGATTTATAAATGCATTTCTAAAGTCATAGCTAACAAATTGAAAGAGATTCTTCTTGAGTGTATGAATAGAGCTCAAGCGGCCTTCATTAAAGGAAGAAGGGTTGGGGATAATATATTGTTGTGTAACGAGTTGCTCAATAAGTATCATAAAGACATCTCCAATAGGAAAAAGTGTGCTATTAAAATTGACTTGATGAAAGTGTATGACACAATCAAATGAGATTTTATATTAGCTTGTCTTGGGAGGCTTGGCTTTCACCCTTAATTTATCCATTAGATTAAATAGTGTATCACCTCTCTCATGTTCTCTATTTGCATCAATGGAGAGTTAGAGGGTTTCTTTAAGATTTCTAAAAGGTTAAGACAGGGTGATCCTATCTCCCTTTACCTCTTTGTGATTGTGGAAAAGGAGATTATGAAAGGGAAATTTGAATACTATTAAAAGTGTAAAGAGAGTAAAATTACGCATTTATGTTTTACGGATGACCTCATGCAATTTTGTAGAGCGGATAATCACTCCATTAGAACTTTAAGGATGCTCTTGATACTTATCACTATTAGTCTAGCTTAGGAGCTAATAGTGATAAAAGTAACATTTTTCTCTCAAGGATGGGTAAAGAGGACAAAAGAGGCTTGATTAATATCCTTGGGATCAATGAAGGGACTTTTCCTTTTAGGTACTTGGGTGTGCCGATGGTCTCTTCCATGATATAGGAAGCTGAATGCAAACCTTTAATCAATAAGAATGTGGGTTGGATCATTTCCTAGAAGTGTAACCACCTTTCTTATGTAGGTAGATTGGTGCTTGTTAAAGCTATTTTATTTAGCATACAAGTTTTCTAAGCATCTCATTTCTTCTTTCTTAATAAGGTTTTTAAGGAGATTGATACCAAACTTAGGAATTTTTTTTGGAGTAGGGGAGAGACTAACTTGAATAAGGCAAAAGTTGCCTTGCAAGAGGTTTGTAAGTCGTATGAGGGAGGATTAGGCCTTAAGGCTACAAAGACTGGAACAAAGCTAATATGGCACAACATTTGTGGATTATCATTCGTGGTAAGAATTCTTCCATATGGGCTGATTGGGTTAGGAGGAATATAGTGAAGAATAAGAATATCTGGAATATACAAGCCTCTAGTGATAACCCATGGTGGTGGAGGAAACTTCTCAAGTTAAAAGACGAAATGCATAATAGGACTAGTTATATCATTGGTATTGGGGAGAACACTTTTATGTGGTAAGATAATTAGCACCTTCTGGGGCTTCTTGCCAAAAAGGTTTGGAGACAGAATTATCTATGACTCAAGGATAGGGAAGAATGCAAAAGTCAAGGAGCTCATAGAGAATGCTGATTGGAAGTGGTTGAGAGCTAACTCTCGGGAAATGATTGAGGTTAAGGATACCCCTTTAAGCAAGCCTATGATAGGTGCTAACAGAGTTGTTTGGAAACCTTAGGGGAAAAGTAACTTTTCCATTTCCTCGACTTGGAATGAGTTTAGAAAGAAGAATGACTTAGTGTGTTGGACTCACCTCATCTAGCACAAGAAGCACATCCCTAGGCATGCCATTATGCTTTGGCTTGCTTTAAGGAAGAGATTACCCATTCGAGACAAATTGAAAAGGTATAGCTTATGTTCTAATATTACTTGTGTGTTGTGTCTGATGAGAATATTGATCATCTTTTCTTTCAATGTGGTTACAGTCGACTTATTTGGGATAATATAGTTAACCAAAGTAACTTGTGTTATAGGGGACAACCATGGGATGAGTATATTGATGAGATCTCTCGAGAGTGGAAAAGGAAATCTCTTAGGGCCACGTTAGCAAAGATGAGTTTGGGTGCTGTTGTTTATGGTATTTGGCGTGAAAGGAACAGCTAAGGTTTTTGGAATAATTTTAGTTAGAAAGAGAACTTGAGGGGGTATTTTTTCGATTTGTCTATAACTCATGAGAAGGGAGGGTTTCTTTTTCTAACTTTGCTTACTTGTTTTGTAGGGCATTCACAAGTGAGTAACTACTTTTCCCTTGAGCTTTGGTTTTCCTTTAGGTATCTTTGCACATGGTTTGAGTATCATGGAGAAGGGTACATGTTGTTTTAGCCAAGAGAAAGCATTATGGGGTTTCTTGCTTGTGATGGGCAAGTTATTTTCTTAAGGCTTTGCATGTTTCCTCAAATTAATGTCCTGTTTGGGATTATCATGGTGCTAAGGTATGGTAAAAGGTATTTTAGCTTCGTTACCATTAACTACATATGCGAGGATGCTTTCACCAAAAGTTACAACTTCCGAAGCCTTGGAATCCTTTGATTTTACTTAATAAACCTGATTTTACTGTTCACGGGTGCCATTCCATGAACAGTAAAATCAGCCTAACTTTGAGATTTTGATCTAAATTGAGAGAGGCGTTGTAATGTTCCCAAAACATATTCTAAAAGCTCACAATTCCACCCTAAAATCTAGTATTGCTCAAACACTTAAACATCCAAATTCATGCAATTTTCCAACCCCAAATCTAACATATATTCTACTCCAAACAATCACCATTTCAAGCTAGCTTCAGGACTTCAATTTCCACCATCAAACATCACACATTCAAACACCAAGAAAGGTAAGAGATGATGATCAACTTAATACCAAAACATGAACTAAAATTTTTGCAAGAAAACAAACCTCAAGCATAAAGGAAATCTTCCACTAACTTGAGGGTAACTTGAGAGTGATCCAAGCATAAATATTTCTTGCACATAAGCTTAAAGGAAGGCTTTATCCACTTGATACAAGAATTACCAACTTGAATCTCCACCACTAACTTCCTTCTTGCAATGGAAATTAGATAAAGGATTGACACTTGGTCCTAAAAATACCAAGTTCTAAGAACACAAGAAAGAAAACTGAAGCTTTCAAATTTTCATTAATTTATCAAAAGTCATTTTTTATAATGAAAATGTTGCCTTTTATAAGCATGTACAAACCATTGTTAAAAGCTAGCTAACCCTAGTTAACTTAAATACAATTTATATGAAATAAAATAAACATAAAAATACAAATTATATAAGTTTTCTAAATTTAATTACAATACATAATTTAAATATAAATATATTTTAAAATATTATAATTTGCATGCTTGTTTATTCATGTAATTTTACCTTGATTGAATTGGCCTTGATTCAAATTTACGATTTGGATTAATTGCTCGAATTCAATCCAAAGAGTTGTTGACATTCGAATCCATGTTGGAAGTCATTTGAAATTCAAATTATCAAGGATAGGACATTGGAGACATTTTGGAAGCAATGACATGCAAAACTGGTGAAAAAAACAAGGGAATGAAAAATGGAGGGCATAATCTAAGTGTCGCTACATGTAGTATGCATGTGGGCAGTACGCGTATAAGTGAGCACATCGTGTCCACGCATGCACACAACACGCTTGCTTACGCTGCAAGATAACACACTCATGCACATTTACGAGATAGGGCATAGGCATTGACGCGTACGGGGCGTGCGCTTGGCCGTGCACGCTAGGCCATTTCTTCACTTACATGTTTTCGATCTGATTCTTATTCGATTCGACTCATGTTTCTTTCATTGGCTTCGTATAAAGCCAATTGATGAATTCACACTATTTGATATGCCATTTTTTATTGTTTCTGAGCTCGAGCATGATCCAAAAGCTTTGGAGAAAATTATGTGAGATGATTCAGAATTCCTTTCAAATGCTTTGATTGAAGTCAAATAAGCTCTTTTTTCTTGCATTATTGGCTTGAAAAGGCTTTGATAGGCTTGAGAGGTACTTTGTAGTCATCAAAGCATGAAACAGTGATCATGTTTCTGAAATCACAATTGGCTTCGGATTTGAATTCATATCAGATTTCAAGATGGCTTTCTTGCCATTTTAAGAGAGCTTTTGCATGGGATTTTGGAGGATTCTAACCAAAGAATATGTAGAAAGTGTGGAACAATATCAAGACATTAAAAGCTTGGGAAAATAAGTTAGATAAGTATGGAAATTATGGTATTGCAAATAGATTTTTTAGATGGGGAAAACAAAATCTTGTAGATGAGGCAGCCGAGAATTGCATTGTTTTAATCAACTTTCTCTTGGCTTATACTAGAGGTTGGAAGTGTGGAAATGAGGTTATTTACTTATGGTCTGGATTTCCAAGGAAAATGGCCATTCCAAAAGCTATAAAAGGAGTTGTGGGGTGTTATAATATGAATTTTTAGTAATGCAAGGATTTTACGGGAAGTAAAGGCTAGTCAAAGAAGTTTACTACATATTACATTTGCGGGAACAAGCCTGATATAATTTGCAACTTGGGAAGGAGGAGCTCTCATGCTAGGTGGGCTGGTTTCATTTTGGTTATACATAATTTCCAACTTAGGAGGGAATTTGGTTTCCATAAACATTCGAAGGGTAAAGAAGGATAGCTATGGTGCTATATGAGTTTTCACACCTGTGGGTACACTTTCGGCAAAATTTGCGCCATTGGAAATGGTATTTTTGTAGAGGTTTATACTACCAAATCTGTTTTTACTGTTCACGAGTACTATCAATGAACAATAAAAAATAGGTTATTTTCCATATTTAATGCTGAGTTTTTGGGCAATTTAAAGGCTGTTTCTAAGATGGTTTCAAAAGCTTTCTGATCTGCAATGGTCTCCCTTAAACCTTTTAAATTGATGTCAAATGGCACTCCAAAAACCTAGCAAAGATTAAGGCCAATCTCACACAAAAACAAGCAATTTTTTAGGCAAAAACAACTCCAAATTCAAGCATATTCAACTTTAAGATTAGTCACAACTTCATTCAACCTCTAACATAATCAATATTTCACCTAATCATCCTCATTCAATCAACACAATGAAAGGTAGGAAGACTAAATTCAATTCTCAACACAAATGCTATTACTTACATGATAAACAAATGCAAGAAATTGTTCCTCAAATCTAAAGGAAGGGGATCTACCAACTTGAGGTTGATTCAAGTTTGAAGAACTTTGGATGCAAGCTTAAAAGAAAGTTCTATCCACTTGTTTCCAAACTCACCTACTTGAATCTCCACCACTAATTCTCTCTTGCAATAAGAATTGGATAAAGTAAAGAAAAGGATACAAAGAACTAACAAGTTCTAAGTCCCAAAGAAAGCAAAAAGCTTTTGGTTTTCAATTTTAATATTAAAGTCTAATTACAAAAATGAGAGAAGCAGCATTTATATAGGCTTTACAAACTATGGTTTAAGTAGTTAACTCTAGTTTACTTTGTATCATATTACAAGTTACATGAAATGATACAAAAAATGCAATAGAATAAAATAAATAATTTCAACATATGGTTGAAGCTTAAATAATTAAGAAAATGAAGCAACTTGCATGTCATGTCTTTCTTTGTCCATGAGAAGGCCTCCTTGATTTTGAATTATAATTCGATTCGATTTTTAATTTGATTATTCAAATTGAATTCAAAAGATTGTTGGCATTTGAATTCTTGTTGACAAATCATTAAGAACTCAAAAACTTAAAGGAGAATGAATTAGAGAAATTCTAGAATAAAAAATCATGCAAATTGGCTTGAAAAGGCTGAAAACTGGAATTTGCAGCAGAATGCAACCACTGCGACATGAACATGCGTGCACAAACAGCGCACAGAATCACCCGCAACTGTGCGCATTGAGCATAGCAAGAGCACAGACAGCACACCAAATCACTCGTAACAGGCGCAGGCATGGCCATACTCGCCAGACTATTTCTTCATTTGAGCGTTTCGGGCCTAATCTTGTCCTATTCAATTCATTTTTTTTCTTGGCTTCGTATGAAGCCATTTGATAAAATTAGGCTATTTCATGTGTCATTTCTGAATTTTGCAAGTCCCAAGCATGATTCGAAGGCCTTGGGAAAATTTGTGCAAACAAATCTGAAACTTCTTTCAAACACTCCAATTGAACTCAAATAACTTTATTTTTCTTGTTTGGATGGCTTGAAATGGCTTCAATTTGTTGGAGAGGCAATTTGGAGGCACTAAAGCATGAATTGATAATGATGTTTCCAAAATCACAATTAGACTCAGATTTGGATACATATCACTTTCGAGTAGGGGAACTTGGGTAGGTTAAGGGCTGGTTTTACACACAGAAGAATTGCAAAAAAGAGCTGAAGAAGGTGACATTGGTGCCTAATTTCTTCTCATTTTCTAGGTTCAAAGATCAGCTTCCCACAAGCCTTAAACTGGTGGTTTGTGGCAGTGGCTATTGGCACATTGTGAACATTTTCTTCAATTTTTATGGGCTGAATCTAAAACAAGTCGTATTGGAAAATACATCTCCTTGTCTATTTGTATTTGGACTAAGTTTGTTATTGTATATCATTTTTACTTGTATATAGGCACAATAGCTAGGGTTGGTCGGTTATTATTCGTGCGTTATTTTGTTAGGCCTCTTTAGTTCTATATTTGCACGAGCTTAGATAGGCTCTCAAGAGGCTAGTAGGTGTAGTGGTTCTAGTTTTCTAGCCTTGGGTTTCATTTACAAGCGGTTTTCCTGCTATGCTTAAGTTATTTCGAGCTTGCCCGTTTGTTTTTTTATAAATTTTTTAATTAGCAAAAAAAAAAAAAAAAGATAACACATTTTTAAAAACAATCTTTGATTTGACGTAAATCCTTTTTTAATCTTGTTCTGTTGATTAGTTCTTGGATTATCTTGTTATAATCTCCTTGAAGGTGCTAAATAATATGTCTAAAGTCTCTATTGTAGCCTCTCCAAGAAGTACCTCCATTAGTTGAAATATTTGCTTCTATACTAGTGTTAGCCAAGTAGAGTCCTAGTAACATTAGTAAGACAAGTGAATTAACTAATCTAAATTTACCAACCAATCTAATTAAGCTACCTGACTCTTAAAGCACTTCCACAGGTTAGTACAATTGCGTTTAGTATATGTAATAAGCTTTTAAACCCCTAAGTAGCCCCAATGGACGAGTTATAGCTTCATGTGGGTTTTCAGCAATGCTACCCATAAAAATGTTTAACCTAAAACAAAAAGAAAACATATATACAAAATTTTACAATGCCACAATAGTTAACTCATACAAATGTTTCATGAACTACAAGAAATAATCCATACACAATTCACTAACTTTATCATCTTCAAAAGCATTTCAAAGCACTAGACCACTACTTTATTGGCTCTCACAACCATTTCATTCACATAAAAATAACTTAATTTTCAGAACAAATTCATGCATGTATCCATATATACAAGTCACTCACAATAATTTTATAAAACATGATCCTTTAGACAAACCTTTCAACAATTTTCCCTTAATCTATTCTTGACAATACCTTGACTCTAAATTTAATGAACTTTTATTATGCTAGCACATAACTTATTATCAAAAAGTTTTTTCTTTTACTTTGTTCCATTTATTTTCAAGGCTTACATTGGTTTCCCTTTGTAAACCAATATTCTTACATTAATGCTAATACTTGTAATACCAGTAAGTCACAAACCTAAGGTGCTTTAAATACTCTTATCCTAAGTCACCTTTTGATACAAAGGTCACTCACGATGGATGTGCCAACCCCCAACCTATTTGACAACTACGACATTAGAGTAGTTAATATTAAAATCATCTTTATTTTTTTTATTATGTATATCTATCTATATATGTATCCATTTTATCTAGTCATCAAAGGAATGTACATTTTCAATTATAGGTCAGACAATCATCAAATACATCTAGGAAAATTTTAGTTTGTCACTTGCACTCATGAACAACAATCCTTCAAGTCAAGTCATCAACCATACGTTCACTAAATCAAGAGTTTCAATTTCATAGTATGTATCTCTTAGGATGCTTTTAAATCAAAAAAAGTTATTTTATTGCATATCAATCATTTATCATAATTAGACATAATCATTGACATATGAGCTCACTCACACACATAAAAAATAAAAAGAAAACGAAAAATTTCACATAAAACACACATAATTGAGACAACACATTAATGAATCTATTCATTTAAATCCCAATTTTAACTTTTTCCTCACCTCAACCTAGCATCGACATTGTCCATAATAAAGGATAAGAAAATTAAAAAAGTTAGAATTACTTCTCTGTTTTGTTCGAGGTATCCTTTCACACTCATGCATCAGTCTTTAAAGTTTTTACACATCATCATCACTAATGCTATTTATCAAAGTGATTAGCTTTAATTTACTTTTATTTAAGTGTGGTAGGGTTTTAGTTGATTGAGAAAGAAGATCAGTCGAGGATGAAACCAAGAGAATTAGGTGAAAACAACCCAGAAGCCAGTTGCTGCGACGAAGATTTTACTATCACAACATAACTCTAGATTTCAATCTTGTTGTGGCATAGAATTTTCCTACCATGACCTGTTAGAGATTGCAATTCTCCAAAAATTATATTCCATGACACAAGAATGCCTCGTTGCAACGTAGAGTTGACCTTGCAAATCTTTACATGATTAGTCATGGTGCAAGAATTTCTTGTTGTGGTGCTCTTGGTTTTCATTAGAATTTTTTATTTTTTATTTTATGTGTGCATGTTTGAATAGTGATTGTGTAAATTTTTTAAAAATTTTATGATTCGTTTCATATATATAATGTTGTTAACTAAGAGTGTTTTGTCAAACTACAAAAATACCTTGTATAGGATCAGGCCATGACACATCTGGTACGTATGACCTAGCAAAGGGAGGTAAGGGAAAATACAAGGGCGTGCTTATGTAGATATGGTAGAAGAAAGATAAAAGGTCATGGTTCATCCTTAAAGAAGCCTTGGTAAAGTTTAATGAAGATTGGAACTGAGATGACTTTGTATGCATCTCATAACAAAATAGACAAAATTGATGGTCCACAGTAGTAGGTAAAGGCATATCGAGACACACATATGGCTCGATTATCGTGACTAAGCATGAGACGAGATTGGTTAATTTAAATGTTTGATTCTTTCTCTTTTTTTAAATTGTTTATGTTATTCTAAAATAAGCAACTTATGTAATTGTTTAAATGGTTTCTTCTATCAAGGAGTATGAATGGGGCAAGACACCTACAATGAATAAAGTGTATGAATATTCATACATTAAGGGCCATGACTGAAAGTAACAAATAGATGAAAAGTTAAGATGCATCCATGTAAGTAGTTTATTCGAGTGTCTGATTACGATTGTTATGTTATACACAGATACTTGTTTTTTGTTAGCATTAAATTTTATTGTTTTCAATGTACCAATGTAGGAAGAATTTGTCAGCTTAAGTGACCAGTTGTCTCAAATCGATAATGAGCCTTAACCAATTGATGAACAAACGTTCTTCTTTAACGTAACTAAGGGATGAAAGAAGAGCAGAGTATACGAATTTGGTTCCCAAGCATTTGTATACTTCAGGGATTACTAAGGGAGTGCTTTAGCTTTAATGACTACATATGCTCTAGATGTTGATGAGCAGCTAAAAATAATACAGTAAAAGATGAAAAAACAAGAAAAAGCCTTTCAAGAACGAATTAAAAGAGAAAAAGCCACCTTGACTACAACCTTAAATGAGCGATTCCAAGGACAAATGGATGAACAACAACAGCAAATGGATCAGCTATAGGTAAATATGATGAATCAAATACAGGTTGGATGTGTAATAATTTTAGGCTTTGATAAGCCCTCCTTAGAACACACCATTTTTATAGACTCAACCTCTATCTCTTAGCCAAAAAAGCCCTAATAGGTCTTAGTCAAGTTATGTACTACTGTATGAACAAGTAGGGTGTTTTGATGAAACATTGATAAAACTTGAATACTAAATTTGGCAATTTAATATATTGTTGATGAATTTCCGTTTTAGCAAACAACTTTTATTTTATTGTGTAGCAATTATGCTTTTAATACTTTTAATTAAAAATATTTGCAGTTAATTAATACTTTAATTTGATTACATTGATACATAAAATTGGTTTGATATATGAAAATAATTACAACAAGAAATTGTTATTGTATTGTAAGTCTAAAATTTATACTTAAGAGATTATTATCAGATTATAATAAGAGTAGAATTAGCCAAGAATTAAAAAATAGCATCAAAATCGTATAGGATAAAATTAACAACAAATTAGTATAGAGAGGGGTTGTAATACTCCCAAAACAGATTCTAAAGGCTCACAATTTTATTCTGAAAATCCAGTATTGTTCAAGCACCAATGTCATCTAATTTCATGCAATTTTTCCACCCAAATCTAACATAAATTCAGCTCTAAATAATCACTCTTTCAAGCAAGCTTCAATTCCTCAATTTCCACCATGAAAACATCACATTCATCACCAAGAAATGTAGGTAAATGAAGTGCAAATCAACACCAATAATCATAAATTAAAATTTTGCAAGAAACAATCCTTAAGCATAAAGGAATTGTTCCACCAACTTAAGGGTGATCCAAGCCTAAAGATTTCTTGCACACAAGCTTAAAGAAAGGCTCCACCCACTTGATACAAGAATTACCAATTTGAATCTCCACCACCAACTTCCTTCTTGCAATGGAAATTGGATAAAGGATGCAACTTGGTTCACAAGAACACAAAGTTCCAAGAACACAAGAAAGAAAAGTCAAAGCTTTAAAGTTTCATTAATTCATCAAAAGTCCTTTTACAATAAGTTTGGATTGCTTTTTATAGGCATGATACAAACTATGGTTAAAATCTAACTAACCCTAGTTAACTTAAATATAACTTAAATTAAATAAAGAAAACACAAAAGAGACAAATTACGTAAGTTCCCTAAATCTAATTACATTTAAAATTAGAAAAAGAAATACATGTTTAAGCATAAACCCTTGGTTGGCTTGGCTTGGCTTGACATCTCCTTTTGTCTTTGAACTTGTTGTGTAGCCACTTTATGATTTTGGACTCCTTGGAGGGCCATGAATGAAGGCTAGAATGCATGAGCATCATAAAGTTGCATTGCTTGAATTTGATCTCATTCATCTTGTCTTTGTAATGTGTATGGAAATTACTCTTAGTAGACTTACATGTATGGTTGTTTTGGACCATGAAATTCTTTCTCTGAATTTCCTCTACTCTTGGATGTTTACCATGATTATGAAGAAGTGTTGGTGAAGTGGAATTCATATCAGGCTTAGACGACCAAAGCTAATCTGATACTATATTAGTATTAGATCATTTTTCTGATGCTAATTCAGTTACCATCGTTTTTTTTATATTGGACAAAAATCCAATGTTATTCCTTTATTAAGACCGATTAGCATTAGATTAACTTTGAAGTTTAGCCAATATAAAAAACAGTTTTTCTTATAGTGAAATAATATTTTATGACTAGATTCAGTTATATGTATAAGGTAATAAATTTATATGTGGAAATCCAAAATGGGAATATAATGATATGTTAATAAATCCAAAAGAGTAATTTTGGAGTGTAATCCTGTATGATCCACATAGATACTAGAATATCCCAAACGATTTATCCAGCAATTATACAGTCGTCAACTTCCCAAAATAAAAAATCATATTAATTGCTCTAATCCCAGCAACAGCCAAAATTCCTTTTGTATTTTATATTTTCATTCGCTATATAATCAAACAAATAATACACATTTTCTTGTCCGCATCATCTTCTTAATTATTACCACAAGTTAATTGATGGAGCCCGTTTGGAATAGTCGCTTTTTCTTCTGTTGTGCATTTTCATTATTATCAGTCACCACTGTTTGTCTTACAGAAGCAAAGAGAGTAGGGTTTAGTGTTGAACTAATGCATCGTGACTCCCCGAAATCTCCCTTTTACAACCCTAAACTAACTCCCTATGAACAAATCTTCAATGCCATGCGTCGTTCTTTCAATAATGTCAACCGATTCAACCCAAACACTGCACAAGCTGATATAATCTCCGGCAACGGTGAGTATCTTGTGAATATTTCAATAGGTTCCCCACCTTTCCCGATTCTCGCCATTGCCGATACTGGTAGTGATCTTATATGGACACAATGCGAACCTTGCACTCAGTGTTTCAACCAAAAAGCTCCTCTTTTTGACCCCAGAGAATCCTCTACTTTCAAAAAACTTTCTTGCTCCTCAAACCAATGTGAAACCCTTCAGGGTTCCTCTTGCTCTGACGACCAGACTTGCCTATATTCAGTCTCTTATGGTGACAGTTCCTTCTCAAATGGCGATCTAGCTATCGATACTATTACTTTGGGTTCAACATCTAGCCGTCCTGTCACTCTGAAAAAAACCGTTATCGGTTGCGGACACCAAAATGATGGTACTTTTAATGACAAAACATCTGGCATAGTTGGTCTTGGAGGCGGTGAAGTTTCTCTTGTTACTCAGTTAGGTGATTCAATCGGTGGCAAATTCTCTTACTGTTTGATTCCATTGTCATCCTCGTCATCGAAGGATGATATTTCAAGCAAACTTAATTTTGGTAGTAATGGAGTTGTTTCAGGTTCTGGCGTTGTTTCAACTCCTTTGATTTCTAAAGAACCAGACACTTTCTACTATCTCACACTTGAAGCAATCAGTGTTGGCACCAAAAGAATTAGTTTTGTTGATTCTTCATCTTCAGACGGTAATATTATAATTGATTCAGGGACTACATTGACCCTTTTGCCGGAGTCATATAACTCTCAATTGATCTCGGCCGTGTCAGATGCCATTGATGCCAAACCTGTAAAAGACCCTAACGACCTACTCGATCTGTGCTACAGTGCTTCAGCTGATTTTGAAGTTCCAAATATTACAGTGCATTTTAGTGGGGCGGATGTGAAGTTAAGTCCTTTGAATACGTTCATCAGGATTAGTGAGGAGCTTGTTTGTTTCACGTTTAAGGGTGCTAATGATGCACAAGGCCTTTCAATTTACGGTAACTTGGCGCAGGCCAATTTCTTGGTTGGGTATGATATTGAGAAAAAGACTGTATCTTTTAAACCAACTGATTGCACCAAGGCTTGATAGGATTTTACATTAAGTTAATTTGCAATTATGTGCATTGTGCTTGATGGGCTATGGTAAAAAATAAATTGCTAAATAAAAGTTAATTGTTTGGCAGGAGTATCAATGTTCATTCAATCTCCTACAGTTTTGTGTGTTACTATAAAATTTCAAATTTCCTTTTGTGTCATAAACTATATAAATTATTTTGTCATTTATTGAAAGAATTTAAATTATCGATATTTCTTCTAATTGACAATTATGTTAATGAAGAGGAGAATTACTTCTTATCATGTAAACTCAAATCCTATCGCCATTATTGTAGAATCAAAATCATATATGAATAGTCCATAAATCACTTCTCCCTTATTTCAAGGGGTCAGATCGGAATAAAAAATATCGGCACATCCAACTGTCGATTCCGATTCTGATTCTTACCTGGAATTGTTCGACACCAAATAGATTCTTCTTCTAACTTTGACGGAACCAGATGGTACCAGTTCCAGTTTCGATTCCAGACCATAAGGAACGGGGGGAATCGAAGCCGTAAGAGAGCAAAAAACATTTTGAACTCAGCAAGTAATTAAACTGCTAAAATTTTCTGAAAAGGTGATTGTGAGGAAAGGAACAACAGTTGAAGAGAGAGGGAGCGAGAGTGCTGGAGAAGGAAAATTGAAGATTAGAATGTGGATCAGGAAGGACATTTTTAATGGCAAAAAGACTTTGAAAAGATCAAAGAATGGTTGTCAAAAAGCTTTTGCTTCCCATTCCTGCAGATCGATATTTCTTATTTCTCATGATCGTATTCCTATAAGCCTCATCAATCATGAAATATTAAAAATGTTTTCTAAAAACAACTAGTAGTGATATCTGTTTTACAAATAATCACTCACCATACAGAAAACATATGGGTTTTGGTGAGGAAATGGTTCCACATAGTGAAAATTGGCAACAAGATCAAAAGCAAAACAAAATCAAAATAAGAGAGAAATGAGGTCTCCTAATATCACGTTTAAATTTTTTTTTTTTTTTTTTTTGGTAATTAACACGTTTAGAGTTGCAACCTCTATGATCAACCTCTTGTTAGACAATGCCACTTGTGTCTATGAAGAGAATGAAGTCAAAAGATGATAGATATAAAACAAAAAAAAAAAAAAAAGATCTAAGAAGGTTGGATGAAAAACATAAACAAAGACAAAAAGGAGAAAGGGTGGATGAAGACTGGGATATAATTCATGTGATGTAATAATATGATATGAGGTACCAAAATGGTATGATGTGGCATAACAAGATGATATTATGCGATAATGTGGAGTTATGTGAGAGTGAAATTCTTAAAGCATATGAGATAATTTTAATTAAAGTTTAATACAATTTTCCCATTACTTTTCAGAGTATTTTTTTAAGTCAATTTACTACTTATATTGAGTTTTAATTAGTATGCCTTTAAAGTGTCTCTTTTTTATTTAAGAAATATAGAGATTTAGAAAAGTTCAATTTTCATTATAATTTCTTAACATTATTAATTAGATTTGCTATTATTTTGAAATTAATGAAGATTCATATTCTAGTTTTAAGTTATGATAGTCTAATTAAGAAAAATAAATCTATATAAGTGCATGAGATCTTATCATTTAAATCATCATCAATTGATCAAATAAGAAAATTCAGACTTGACTTTCTTTTCCTTGAAAAATACTTTGCATGTTTGCCTAAATTTTTTGTTATTTTTGGTCTTCTGTGAACAATATCAACACATTTAATCTTTTTGAACAAGATTATAAACCCAACTATGCTTGTGTTGCGGGATAGCAACCAATTGTAATTGGTTCTAATTCTAGCTCAAGAAAATTGAAATCAATCGGGCCTCAGTTATAGTTTCCCTTTTTCAAAAGTGTAGTTGAACCTCAAGACTCATGATTATTTCTATAGGCTAAATGATTGAACCCACCGAAGGTTTTTTTAAATGATAAAAGTCTCACTCATCAACTTTTTAAAACACAAGTATTTATCTATAAAACATGTATTATTTAATTTTGCCAATATTTTTTATGAAATGGCCAAAATACCTTCAACCAACACGATAAAATATTATGATAAAAATATAAATAATATTAAAATATTAATAAATAAATTTTAAAAAATAATAAAAATCTTGATATATAAAATAATAATAAAATAAATTTAAAAATATGGTCGTTGGCTACTTCGTGAATAAAGTAGCACTTTTGAATCCCGATTTAGTTTTCTATAGCTCACGATAACTAGTGACATTAGTCGTTGTTTTTTAATTTTAATTTTTTATATATTATATTATTCTAATATTTTTTAAATTTTATTTTGTTATTAATTTTTATATATTCTAATATTTTTATTATTTTTATAAAATTAATTCATTGTTTTTAGTTTTTAAATTCTTTTTATTCAAAAAGATGAAAATATTTAATTATTAATATTTAATAATTGATTATTAAACCTAATTCTTGACTTTTACCATTGTATGAATATTTGAATTTTAAAAAATTAATGGATAAAATTTTCTTGGGTGGGAATAAGTTGTCTGGCCATTTCTATACTTGTTAAACTGGCATACAATGGGCTTCTATCTTTAAAATATCTTTATTTTATCAATGCAGACCCTTTGTTGTTGTTTTCTTAAGTTAAAATTAATGGTTAACTGATTTTGACTAACTTTAAAATGATTGGCGAGTGATTTTGACCACTCAAAATCCCTTGAATATTCTTTAAATATGAAATAATCAGTTTTTTTTGATATATTTTTATTTTTATTTTTATTATTAATGATTTATATTTCCAAATCTTAACTATTTTAGCAAAATATGATGAATTTAAAAATTAAAAAACCAAAGTTCATTTTAATAAAATATAATATTTTATAGATATATAGATAAATATTTGATAACACACACACACACACGTATATATATTGATCTCAATTTTTTAATGATAATAATTAAATTAACCAATTTAAGCCCATCATAGGTTATACAAATATAGTCAAGCATCTCAAATAATGTTATCTAGGTTGAAACACAATTTTGCTTCTTTTTTTTTTATTATCAAAATAAAGAATAATTTATACATTAGATGGTTAAATTATAGTTTAAAACTAGGGTTAAATGATATTTGATGGGTTGAGGTTTTTCAAATATTTTATAGTGAAAGGGATAAAATGAAAGCATCTATTAAAGAATTTAGGTATTTTTAGTGCATCTTTATAAGTATACATCATTTTTCTTTTATCAACCATTGTAGAATTAATCAAAACAAAACGTACCAAAGTGTTATCCTAAAAACCCGAAGTCATAAATCATAAACCATAAACCATAAAACTAAACCCTAATATATAACCCTAAACTTTACATTGTGAAATTGTAAATGTTTAAACTTTAAGTCGTGAATTATAAACCCTAACTATTAAACCGTGAACCATAAATTCTAAACTCTAAATTATAACGCTATAAATTATAAACTTGAATCGCAAACTCTAAATAAAAAAAATGTGAACCATGAATCACAAATCCAAACCTTAAACCACTAATCATAAATTGTAAATCGTGAACTATAAATTATAAACACTAAACTGCAAATCGTAAGTCATAAACCTTGTAATATTTTAATTGCCAAAATAGTGCATTAAGTGAAGCTTGTAAAATCTTAATGTTCAATGAAAGAGGCACTCTTTAATTTTGATGCATATAATTTATTGCCCAAAGATGATTATTGTTTGTCTTAAAATTAATAGTTGCATAAGGTTGATCGTGGAATTATATTTGTCATGAAAATTTCTATTCATATAAAGTGGTTGGTTTTTCAATTGATATATTTCTATTCTATTGGTGTAAAAAGGAACTGTAACCTAAGGAGATAGATCTTTCAAAGTTATATATGCTTTCATTATTTGTAACTTTGTGCTTGAAGGCTTTAATTACATGTCAAATTCTCAGCTCAAAGGGGAAATTATGATGATATAATATGAATTGTCATGAATGAATAGCTTACAAGGTCTTGAAGTTATTTATTTCCAATAATATGACTGTTGGATATTAAATTCAGTGGTCCTCACTTTGTGAACAATGATCATGTCACAATAAAGGTTTTGAATGATTTTAACTTCAAGAGTTAAAAGTAAGATATTGAGTTTGCACTAAGGATTAAATGTATAGATTTAGCCTTGCAAGTTGATGAACCATCGCAAGCTAAATTTAGTTTCCATAAAGAGGTCTATTGTTAATAACCTCAAGGGAGGTTTACCTTAAACCACAAGTACCAAAATATTATTCATCGATGTTAGTCAAAAGTATCAATAATCTAACAAAGTTGAACTTGCTCACTATGATAGAATGATATGCTGGGAAAAGGTATGACATCTCTAAAGGACTTGAAGAGTATTTAGCATAAGTTTAAAAACCATAAATGATAATTTTGTGGTGTTTCACACTTTGAACTTTATACTGATAGACGTTGGTAAAATCAAAATTGTTTAAAATGTTTGAAAAAGATATGAAGTATTATTGATTTGATTTTTAAATGTGTTGTTGAGTAAGAAAAGAAGAAAAGGGAGAATAGCAATTATATTCTTTAGTCAAAGCTTGATAGTAAAGGAAAAAAAGAATAGTAAAAGTTGAAGTCATAGAGCCTACAATATATCATAGTTTTAAGAACATAGAGTTGGTCAATTACGAAGACTAAGAAATAAGATTCCACATTTAGATTTAAAATGACGTGAGCATTAAAGTTAGTATCATTAGCATAATAGGCATTTTTACCAATTTCTTTAAGATTGTGGAAATTTCCCTCAGTACAGAATGTATGAGATTCTTATATTTTGAATAAAATCCCCTTAAATTTGTGTCAAAAACTTCTTTTGAGGTCTGGACAAGAAGAAAACCCAAGCTTAGGCTTCTAGAGTTACAAAATACTTTGCATAATTAAGGATATATGATATAGTTGAAAATAAATTAGATTTAAGAATAATTTATTGTTGCATCATTATTTTCTAGAAAATTCCAATTGATACAATATCTAATGCCTCAAACTGATGTATTATAATAATTAACTCCAATACATCGAAGTTGTCAAATGTTGACATGATTAAAGGTGACATTTTTTACCTTTAAGGAATGATATGTAAAATTCTTCATTTAACTACGAGACATGATGATGTTATGGATAATTTAATAAAGGGAGGAAGTCAACAAAGTTTGCAAAATCCTATAGAACCTGATATCACTTTAGATAATTTTTCAAATAAAAATTCAATAGTTGATCTCATTGTTGATGTGGTAACCATGATTGTAGTAGTTATAGTAACTCTAAAGGTCATGCTGAAAACATGAGAGTGTTTGTGGTATTTTGATATTTTAGGTTATTGAGAGAATCTAACAAAAGGATTAAGGCTGTATGATTATGATACAACATGTGTGCTAAGACTTAGGTTTTGTTGAGTAGAATTGTTATATCTATATATTTCATAATATCTCGAAAAAAGTTGAAACATAGTTCTTTTGAAGTGAAAATACTTCTTTTGTTTTTTAAAGATATAAAAGTCAAAGAAAAATCATAAAGAAAAATGATAGAATGATAACAATGTTTGTGATCACTTCATTGAGTTATATTCTTGCCAAACTCCCATATCATTGATTTTGATTAATGTGATTACTAGTAACTGTGACCATAGATGATTTCATGTTGCTGGAAGACATTAAGAATACCGTGGTTCCTTATTAATAATTATATTAATTGGATGGATTTTTGAAGTGTTACTTTTGGACTATTTTATCTTTTTACGTAATTGGAACTTTAAAATTAATGTTGTTTACCTAGGAGTAAAAAAAAATAATTTTCCTTTCTATTGTCTAACTAGAAGAATATTAAAATTAAATGATTATAAATTCCAAAAATGTTTATAGATGGTCTACTGTGATCAATAAAGATACTTCAATATTTTTCACAAATTATGATTTAGGTAGACAATTTAGTGTGAGGTTTTTAATTATTAAACTTTGATAAAGAAGTTTAATAATCTTTTATATATTAGTTAGGTTCTTACTTTAAAACCCTAGTACAATAGTTCTATTTATTGGAAGTCATCATTTAAGTGGTTTTCAGGAGAGGAAGACCAATCACTATAATCTAAATGATGAATTCAAAAAATATAATGATCATTCTTGTTTGCTTTTGAGTTTTAGTGTTAGATATTCTAAATAAGAGTTAGCACTAGAGATTGATAACATTAGGATTTGTTTATTTGAAAGGTATTTTAGGAAGGTTAAGGATGTTAAAAAAACTATATTTAATTAATTTATTTAGCTACGAAGGCATCAAATTAAAGTTGATGGTAATGTTTTATGATCCTCGTAAAATTGGTTGTTTTAATTAATATTAGCAAAAATTATCCCAAACCTACCTCTCACCATTTGTTGAAAGAATTTATTAACTAAGGAAGGTAAATAAGTAAATGAACTATATGCCTCATACTAAAATAAGTGAGTTAGCCATAAAAGACAACTGATACAAATGTACAAACAAGGTCATTTATTGAAGTCCAAAGACACTTCTAATGTTTGCTAATTTAATGTGTTTATCACCAATGGATTGGCCCATAGATTAAAATGAGTATCAGTAATGGAAGACACAAATACGTTTAGTTTATTTCTATGTGTACTTGAAGAGGCAAAAAATACTAATAATAATAAGAGCAAGTAGTAAAAGAAGAAGAACAGAGGAAAAAAAAAAACAAGTAACAAAAACTATGGCAATAGAAAAATATCAGAAGATTTAAATGCGACAAATGATGGACTTCACCATTATTGCATGATAAGAGCCATGTAAGAATATTTTCATTAATATGGTCAATGTGTAATTAACATAAAGTATAGGTTTAAAATAAATTTTGACCCCAAGTGTTATTAGTTGAGTTAGAAAGATTTTAGATAGAATGGTACACTTCGATAGGAGAGCAATTGATGTTTTCCTAAAAATTACATAAGGCAAGTCTTCTCTTTGTCCATGACCAATAAATTATTCCACCATTAATTTTATGTATAAAAGTTTTGGGAGAAATAAAGAAAAACCAAGTCTCTGGTTTTTAATAGTCAAGCCAATAATCAAGCCAATAGTTTGTATCAAATCATTAATGGAGTCAGATACACTTAAATTTAATTAATTTGTAATAATTGAGAATTCTAACTTCTTGGGATAAAGTTAGGGCAAACTTAGGATTTTGATCTATTTAATTATTTGTCCTAATTAATGTTATTAAATTTACATGTGGTATCAGAGCAATGGTTATGGAACTTCCAATTATTCATTAAGTGAATTAATTATGCTAATTTGGTGCTTGTTCAGAATTAGAGTTAATATATTTTGGCCTATGAAATTTAGGGTTATTAATGGTTATGGTCTTAGTATGGTTCTATTTTTCATAAAATGCTGCTAAATGTTGTTTTACATAATTGGAGTTCTACTAAATTTATTTGAGATTTAAAAACTATAAGTAATGGTTTTAAGGTATTGAAATGATTTTCCTTAATTTTTTTTGATTTAATATTAAATAACTTGATATTTAATATTAGAATTATATGTGAGACCAATATTCAACCAATAATTGTCTGCAACACTTATTGTGGAATTATAGAAAGACAACAAATAACGTTAATTGATAGATTAGAGACATTTTTACTAAATTTTATGTTTTGAATATTGAGCTTTTTTAGGTAATGGTAATTTTATGTTACAATTTAATCATGATTAAGTCTAAATGACTCTAATGAATATCTTGTAAGACCTATTGGTATATATTATTGTATACTATAAATATAGAGATTTATTTTTATAACAGAAATATATCCTTAATACATAGCAGGAATCTTACTCTGACTAAAAGGTGATAGTTAGCTAAAGCTCACTATACAGTATCATAAATAAAACTTATACTATATAACTATATTTAATAATATTAAGAACATATATAATATTATACATTCCATGCATGAGCAATACAAAACATGTGAGCTAAGATATTATTTGCTAAAAACTAAATACAAACATGTACATACATATATAAAACTAAAAACCTAAGGTGGAGACCCATTCTAGCCATATCGTGCTTCAAGCTCAACTCCTCAAAACACTTATTTGTAGGCTAAACCAGACTAGCGAAGTGCCAATAAGCTGAGCTAATCCTTCCATACAAGTCCTTGGATTAGTAGGACGAAATCTAACTAATATGATTGCAATCAAAAAGCCGAAATAACATATATGCCCCTTGTATTCACCCTTAATATCTAATCTAGATGTTAGACTTTATGCTAAAAAACTGATACATATGGACCACTTAATCCTTTTTTTTTTTAAAACACTGCTTTGGCATGCAATGTTATGTAATGCATATCATGCACGTAATCTCAATATTTGTCTCTTCTGATTGCATTATACTTAACTAAATTAGTTGTTTTAGTTCTATTTTGTGTATTTATTATTGAAGCTTCTAGATATGTTACTTATTAAGCTTATTAATAAGTTTTACATAAACTATACTGTGTTTTGTTATGTTTCTACTAGCTTACTATTCTGAATGTTTCAATAATAGTTCTGTTAATATTTCCTATTTTAATTTTTGTTTCCTGATTGTAATTCAACGATTACATATACTACTTCCAGGCTACTATTAAGTTTTTTATACTTATATTAGTTTAAAGGTGTGATTCTGAAAAGTATTCTTTCTTTCTTGCTATATAATCATTTTTTTGCTATTTTCTACCTATTATACTACATCTATGGCTTTTTCTGCATGCATGAGTGTGCGTGTGGTTATGCATCAAGTCGTGCTAACTTTTGAAATCTTTTCGATAAATTCTGGCTTACTGCATGGGTATGTGTTTCAGGACACACGGTCAAGTATGCACTATAGACAATTGTGTCCCTATGTATATGAGCCTACAATAAGACTTCTGCATGGTCATAACTTCAAAAAGATATAACCATGCATAATTGGGAAAGCACATACGATCATGACCCTTACTTGCACATCATGTGCCTAAATGCATTGACACACTGGCCTCAGTTGTGCATGCACTAAATGACCATGACCATGCAGAGAAACACAAACACACAGGCATGTGTATCACCCATATAGATATGCGTCGCACTTTGCTTCTACAATTTTTGTTTTTGGGACTTGCAAAACCATGCCCAAACTCACCCTAATCTCAACCTAACTCCAAAAAAGCTTATTCTAGCTCATAGGTATACAATTATAATATTGTATCACAACTTTCATCATCTCATAACTCTTAATCTCAGCTAAACCTGCTTTTAAATGCATAAAACACATATATGAACATACAATTGTTCTAAGCATACTTCTAACTCAAAATCTTTCTTTATCTTAATTATCTATCTCAAAATCATGTTTATGAAGCTAAAAACATGGTCTATCACTAATTAACCTTATCCAGGAAGATACATGCTAAAGAAATAGGAAAGAGGTAGGACCCCACTATCGTATGTACTATTGTTACTATATTATATTTGTTTATTATCAATATAATAATATTTTATTATATTGTACTATAAAATGAAACCTTTGCTAGTAAATATAGTAGGAATCCTACCCAAATAACTTTACTAGAAAACTTGTGTTGTGCAGAAAATATAAATGATATATGGTGGAATGTTAAAACCCACT
>JAJEJH010000320.1:54043-82330 GCA_026122585.1 Anacardium occidentale
TTTGAACAATATCAACACATTTGTGAACAAGATTATAAACCCAACTATGCTTGTGTTGCGGGATAGCAACCAATTGTAATTGGTTCTAATTCTAGCTCAAGAAAATTGAAATCAAGCGGGCCTCAGTTATAGTTTCCCTTTTTCAATAGTGTAGTTGAACCTCAAGACTCATGATTATTTCTATAGGCTAAATGATTGAACCCCACTTAAGGTTTTTTTAAATGATAAAGTCTTACTTATCAACTTTTTAAAATACAAGTATTTTTTTATAAAACATTTATTATTTAATTTTGTCAATATTTTGTATGAAATGACCAAAATACCTTCAACCAACACGATAAAATATTGTGATAAAAATATAAATAATATTAAAATATTAAAATAATATTAAAATATTAATAAATAAATTTTTTAAAAAATAATAAAAATCTTTGATATATATAAAATAATAATAAAAATAAATTTTTTAAAAAATATAATGTATCGCTTCGCGAACGCAGGTAGCACTTTTCTCGACACCATTCAGCTGAGCAAGTGTTACATAACCAGTGACATTAGTCTTTGTTTTTTATTTTTAATTTTTATATATTATATTATTATAATATTTTTAAATTTCATTTTGTTATTAATTTTTATATATTCTAATATTTCTTTATTATTTTTATAAAATTTATTTCATTGTTTTTAGTTTTTAAATTCTTTTTATTCAAAAAGATGAAAGTATTTTAATTATTAATATTTAATAATTGATTATTAAACTTAATTTTTGACTTTTACCATTGTATGAATATTTGAATTTTAAAAAAATTAATGGATAAAACTTTTCTTGGTTGGGAATAAGTTGTTTGGCCATTTCTATACTTGTTAAATTGGCATACAATGGGCTTCTATCTTTAAAATACTTTTATTTTATCAATGCAGACCCTTTGTTGTTGTTCTCTTAAGTTAAAATTAATAGTTAACTGATTTTGACTAGGTTTAAAATGACTGGTGAGTGATTTTGACCACTCAAAATCCCTTGAATATTCTTTAAATATGAAATAATCAGTTTTTTTCGATATATTTTTATTTTAATTATTAATGATTTATATTTCCAAATCTTAACTATTTTAGCAAAATATGATGAATTTAAAAATTAAAAAACCAAAGTTCATTTTAATAAAATATAATATTTTATAGATATATAGATAAATATTTGATAACACACACACACGTATATATATTGATCTCAATTTTTTTAATGATAATAATTAAATTAACCAATTTAAGCCCACCATAGGTTTTACAAATATAGTCAAGCATTTCAAATAATGTTATCTAGGTTGAATCACAATTTTGCTTCTTTTTTTTTTTTATAATCAAAATAAAGAATAATTTATACATTAGATGGTTAAATTATAGTTTAAAACTAGGGTTAAATGATATTTGATGGGTAGAGGTTTTTCAAATATTTTATAGTGAAAGGGATAAAATGAAAGTATCTATTAAAGAATTTAGGTATTTTTAGTGTATATTTATAAGTATACATCATTTTTCTTTTATCAACCATTGTAGAATTAATCAAAACAAAACGTACCAAAGTGTTGTCCTGAAAACCCGAAGTCATAAATCATAAACCATAAACCATAAACCATAAAACTAAACCCTAATATATAACCCTAAACTTTACATTGTGATATTGTAAATGTTTAAACTTTAAGTGGTGAATTATAAACCCTAACTATTAAACCGTGAACTATAAATTCTAAACTCTAAATTATAACGCTATAAATTATAAACTTGAATCGCAAACTCTAAATAAAAAAAATGTGAACCATAAATCACAAATCCAAACCTTAAACCACTAATCATAAATTGTAAATCGTGAACTGTAAATTATAAACACTAAACTGCAAATCGTAAGTCATAAACCTTAACTTGTAATATTTTAATTGCCAAAATAGTGCATTAACTGAAGCTTGCAAAATCTTAATGTTCAATGAAAGAGACACTCTTTAATTTTGATGCATATAATTTACTGCCTAAAGATGATTATTGCTTGTCTTAAAATTAATGGTTGCATAAGGTTGATCGTGGAATTACATTTGTCATGAAAATTTCTATTCATATAAAGTGGTTGGTTTTTCAATTGATATATTTCTATTCTATTGGCGTAAAAGGGAACTGTAAACTAAGGAGATAGATCTTTCAAAGTTATATGCTTTCATTATTTGTAACTTTGTGCTTGAAGGCTTTAATTACATGTCATATTCTCTGCTCAAAGGGGAAATTATGATGATATACTATGAATTGTCATGAATGAATAGCTTACAAGGTCTTGAAGTTATTTATTTCCAATAATATGACTATTGGATATTAAATTCAGTGGTCCTTACTATTGTGAACAATGATCATGTCACAATAAAGGTTTTGATTGATTTTAACTTCAAGAGTTAAAAGTAAGATATTGAGTTTACACTAAGGATTAAATGTATAGATTTAGCCTTGCAAGTTGATGAACCATCACAAGCTAAATTTAGTTGCCATAAAGAGGTCTATTGTTTATAACCTCAAGGGAGGTTTACCTTAAACCATAAGTACCAAAATATTATTCATTGATGTTAGTCAAAAGTATCAATAATCTAACAAAGTTGAACTTGCTCACTATGATAGAATGATATGCCTTGGATAAGGTATGACATCTCCAAAAGACTTGAAGAGTATTTAGCATAAGTTTAAAAACCATAAATGATAATTTTGTGGTGTTTCACACTTTGAACTCTATACTGATAGACTTTGGTAAAATCAAAATTGTTTACAATGTTTGAAAAAGATATGAAGTATTATTGATTTGATTTTTAAATGTGTTGTTGAGTAAGAAAAGAAGAAAAGGGAGAATAGCAATTATATTCTTTAGTCAAAGCTTGATAGTAAAGGAAAAAAAAAAAAATAGTAAGAAGTTAAAGTCATATAGCCTACAAAATATCACAGTTTTAAGAACATGAAGCTGGTCAATGATGGAGACTAAGAAACAGGATTCCACATTTAGATTTAAAATGATGTGAGCATTAAAGTTAGAATCATTAGCATAATAGACATTTTTACCAATTTCTTTAAGATTGTGGAAATTTCCCTCAATACAGAATGTATGGGATTCTTATATTTTGAATAAAATCCCCTTAAATTTGTGTCAAAAACTTCTTTTGAGGTCTGGACAAGAAGAAAACCCAAGCTTAGGCTTCTAGAGTTACAAAATACTTTGCATAATTAAGGATATATGATATAGTTGACAATAAATTAGATTTAAGAATAGTTTATTGTTGCATCATTATTTTCTAGAAAATTCCAATTGACACAATATCTAATGCCCCCAACTGAGGTATTATAATAATTAACTCCAATACATTGAAGTTGTCAAATGTTGACATGATTAAAGGTGACGTTTCTTACCTTTAAGGAATGATATGTAAAATTCTTCATTTAGCTACAAGACATGATGATGTTATGGATAATTTAATAAAGGGAGGAAGTCAACAAAGTTTGCAAAATCCTATAGAACCTAATATCACTTAAGATAATTTTTCAAATAAAAATTCAATAGTTGATCTCATTGTTGATGTGGTAACCATGATTGGAGTAGTTATAGAAACTCTTATGAGAAATCTACAAGAGAAAGATTATTTTTTATCACTAAGCATTACTATGTGTATCCTAATAGAGGAATTATAATATTGGTCAAATTATGTATATCTCGATACAGGGGATTATAATATTGGTCAAATTATTGAATCCAATGATCTATCTTGAAGCTAGCATGAGTTCTGAAATTGACAAGCAGTTTGATGCCATGAAAGAAAAGGGAGAACCTATGGTTGATAAATTTTTCTTTAAATTATCAAAAAAAATCTATGGTTGATAATTAAGTATGAGATCTTATAGAAATACTCCATGATTATAAACTTTTAAGGTACAAATGGGCTTTCAAAATCAAAAGAGACTTTAAAGGTAGAATAAACAAGAATATATTAGGCAAGAGAATACTTATTGATTTTCATGAAACATTCTCTCCAATTTCTGCCAAGGACTTATTTAGAATCATATGTCATTGGGAGCTAATTTAGATTAGAGTTTTAACGTGTAAATGTCAAAATTGCTTTTCTAAATGGAAATCTAAGTGAGGAAGTCTATATGGTGCAATTGGATTGATTTAAATTATAAGGAAAAGAGTTTTTGCTATGCAAGTTAAGGAAGTTTATCTATAGTTTGAAGTAGGCTTCTTAATAGTGGTATATCAAATTCAATAAAGTTGTAACTTCACATGACTTGATAAAGAACAAATTAGTAGGAGCATATTTATCTTTACAACTAAGCATCATTGGCTTGGTCAACCTTTACTTGACCAACTACCTAATACAACGTAGGCTCATCAAACAACGATTTTTAGCTTTCTTTAGGATTTGGCCCAAATTGTTCGGTAGATTCCTACACATTACGCACCCGTTCACTACTTTGTTCTCAACTGTTTCCACCTCCTGGGCGAGACAACTTTAGCTAGGAGCCTCTTTTCCTTCTGCCCCAAAAACAACGTTCGACTTGCATGTGTTAAGCATATAGCTAGCGTTCCTTCTGAGCCAGGATCAAACTTTTCTTTTGACTATGGTTCTCTATGTTGTTCATATTGATATCAATATGTTTCATTAAACTAAACTATTTATCTCCAAGACTTTTGATATAAACGATCTTAGAAATGAATCATTTATTCTTATTATTGAGATCTATTATGACAAGAGTCATGGACTTATTGACTTAGCTTAAAAGCATGCAAGACATGTGTTCTTAAGAGACTTAACATGCAAAGTAAGGTAAGTGATATGCTAGTTATGAAAGTAGTAATATTTAGCATTACACACTAATGGAAGAACAAGCTTAGAGAGAATTCATGCGAAGTATCCCTTACTCTAGTTCAATTAGAACATTGATGTATACAAAGATATACATGAGACTTGATATAACTTTTAGATTTGAGATTCTTGATCAATCCCTCTCAAATTTAAGTCTTGATTAGTAACCAAGGAGGTAATTAGATACTTACAAAAGATCAAATTTTGATGGTTGTGAAGATGATCTAAGATCCAATTTGGAATATATTATTACACTTGCTAAAAGGGTTATCTTAGAGAAAACGTTAACTAGTCATTATTAGCATTCTCATTCATACACTTAGAATTTGTAGCTATCTATAAGTAAGTTCACAGGTCATGCGATTAAAGGATTATATTTCTAGAGTACTTGTTGTCAATTATATTTCTAGATAACCTATGAGATGATACGATAGTAGTGCAATTATGTTTTTCATTAAGAAAAAAATGGATAATAATAGATCTAGATAGAAAGATATAAAATATTTTATAGTTGGAAACTTCATAAATAAAAGAAACATTATGGTAGAATATATAAATATGGAGTTGATGTAGGCTAATCCCTCAGCAAAAGAATTGAGGTCAATAACTCTAAAGGTCATGTCGAAAAGATGAGAGTGTTTGTGGTATTTTGATATTTTAGGTTATTGAGAGAATCTAACAAAAGGATTAAGGCCTGTAACCCTTAAGGTCATGTAGAAAATATGAAGGTTTTTATAGTCTTTTGATATTTAGGGTTAATGAGAATTTTATAACTTACTAACTTATAATATTTTATTCATTTCCATTTACGTTAATAGCTGATTTGTTATGATTTTTTTTTTTTGGTATACTTATTTTATCTTAATAAATGTGTATGTGTATGATCATTATACAATTTATGTCTTAAGATTTAGGTTTTCTCTCTAGTATGACAACTGTATGTATGATTATGATACAACATGTGTGCAAAGACTTAGGTTTCGTTGAGTAGAATTGTTATATCTATATATTTCATAATATCTCGAAAAAAGTTGAAACATAGTTCTTTTGAAGTGAAAATACTTCTTTTGTTTTTTAAAGATATAAAAGTCAAAGAAAAATGATCGAATGATAACAATGTTTGTGATCACTTCGTTGAGTTATATTCTTGCCAAACTCCTATATCATTGATTTTGATTGATGTGATTACTAGTAACTATGACCATAGATGATTTCATGTTGCTGGAAGACATTAAGAATACCGTGGTTCCTTATTAATAATTATATTAATTGGATGGATTTTTGAAGTGTTACTTTTGGACTATTTTATCTTTTTACATAACTGGAACTTTAAAATTAATGTTGTTTACCTAGGAGTAAAAAAAAATATTTTCCTTTTTGTTGTCTAACTAGAAGAATATTAAAATTAAATAATTATAAATTCCAAAAATGTTTATAGATGGTCTAATGTGATCAATAAGGATACTTCAATATTTTTCACAAATTATGATTTAGGTAAACAATTTAGTGTGAGGTTTTTAATTATTAAACTTTGATAAAGAAGTTTAATAATCTTTTATATATTAGTTAGGTTCTTACTTTAAAACCCTAGTACAACAGTTCTATTTATTGGAAGTCATCATTTAAGTGGTTTTCAGGAGAGGAAGACCAATCACTATAATCTAAATGATGAATTCAAAAAATATAATGATCATTCTTGTTTGCTTTTGAGTTTTAGTGTTAAATATTCTAAATAAGAGTTAGCACTAGAGATTGACAACATTAGGATTTGTTTATTTGAAAGGTATTTTAAGAAGGTTAAGGACGTTGAAAAAACTATATTTAATTAATTTATTTAGCTACGAAGGTATCAAATTAGAGTTGATGGTAATGTTTGTATGATCCTCGTAAAATTGGTTGTTTTAATTAATATAGCAAAAATTATCCCAAACCTACCTCTCACCATTTGTTGAAAGAATTCATTAACTAAGGAAGGTAAATAAGTAAATTAACTATATGCCTCCTACTAAAATAAGTGAGTTAGCCATAAAAGACAACTGATACAAATGTACAAACAAGGTCATTTACTGAAGTCCAAAGACACTCCTAATGTTTGCTAATTTAATGTGTTTATCACCAATAGATTGGCCCATAGATTAAAATGAGTATCAGTAATGGAAGACACAAATACGTTTAGTTTATTTCTATGTGTACTTGAAGAGGCAAAAAATACTAATAATAATAAGAGCACTAATAATAATAAGAGCAAGTAGTAAAAGAAGAAGAACAGAGCAAAAAAAAAAAAAAAAAAAAAAGAACAAGTAACAAAAACTATGGAAATAGAAAAATATCAGAAGATTTAAATGCGACAAATGATGGACTTCACCATTATTGCATAATAAGAGCCATGTAAGAATATTTTCATTAATATGGTCAATGTGTAATTAACATAACGTATAGGTTTAAAATAAATTTTGACCCCAAGTGTTATTAGTTGAGTTAGAAAGATTTTAGATAGAATGGTACACTTCGATGGGAGAGCAATTGATGTTTTCCTAAAAATTACATAAGGCAGGTCTTCTCTTTGTCCATGACCAATAAATTATTCCACCATAAATTTTATGTATAAAAGTTTTGGGAGAAATAAAGAAAAACCAAGTCTCTGGTTTTTAATAGTCAAGCCAATAATCAAGCCAATAGTTTGTATCAAATCATTAATGGAGTCAGGTACAGTTAAATTTAATTAATTTGTAATAATTGAGAATTCTAACTTCTTGGGATAAAGTTAGGGCAAACTTAGGATTTTGATCTATTTAATTATTTGTCCTAATTAATGTTATTAAATTTGCATGTGGTATCAGAGCAATGGTTATGGAACTTCCAATTATTCATTAAGTGAATTAATTATGCTAATTTGGTGCTTGTTCAGAATTAGAGTTAATATATTTTGGCCTATGAAATTTAGGGTTATTAATGCTTATGGTCTTAGTATGGTTCTATTATTCATAAAATGCTGCTAAATGTTGTTTTACATTATTGGAGTTCTACTAAATTTATTTGAGATTTAAAAACTATAAGTAATGGTTTTAAGGTATTGAAATGATTTTCCTTAATTTTTTTTGATTTAATATTAAATAACTTGGTATTTAATATTAGAATTATATGTGAGACCAATATTCAACCAATAATTGTCTGCAACACTTATTATGGAATTATAGAAAGACAACAAATAATGTTAATTGATAGATTAGAGACATTTTTACTAAATTTTATGTTTTGAATATTGAGCTTTTTTGGGTAATGGTAATTTTCTGTTATAATCTAATCATGATTAAGTCTAAATGACTCTAATGAATATCTTGTAAGACTCATTGTTATATATTATTGTATACTATAAATATGGAGAATTATTTTTATAACTGAAATATATCCTTAATACATAGCAGCAGTCTCACTCTTACTAAAAGGTGATAGTTAGTTAAAGCCCACTGTACAGTATCATAAATAAAACTTATACTATATAACTATATTTAATAATATTAAGAACATATATAATATTATACATTCCATGCATGAGCAATACAAAACATGTGAGCTAAGATATTATTTGCTAAAAACTAAATACAAATATGTACATACATATATAGAACTGAAAACTCAAGGTGGAGACCCATTCTAGCCATATCGTGATCCAAGTTCAACTCCTCAAAACACTTATTTGTAGGCTAAACCAGACTAGCGAAGTGCCAATAAGTTAAGCTAATCCTACCATACAAGTCCTTGGATCAGTAGGACAAAATCTAACTAATATGATTGCAATCAAAAAGCCGAAATAACACATATTCCCCTAGTATTCACCCTTAATATCTAATCTAGATGTCAGGCTTTATGCTAAAAAACTGATGTATATGGATCACTTAATCCTTTTTTTTTTTAAAAAAAACATTGCTTTGGCATGCGATGTTATGTAATGAATATCATGCACGTAATCTCAATATTTGTCTCTTCTGATTGCATTCTATTTAACTAAATTAGTTGTTTTAGTTTTGTTTTGTGTATTTATTATTGAAGCTTTTAGATATGTTACTTATTAAGCTTACTAATAAGTTTTGCATAAACTATACTGTGTTTTGTTATGTTTCTACTAGCTTATTATTCTAAATGTTTCAATAATAGTTCTGTTACTATTTCCTATTTTTATTTTTGTTTTTTTATTGTAATTCAATGATTACTTATACTACTTCCAGGTTACTATTGAGTTTTTTATACTTATACGAGTTTGAAGGTGTGATTCTGAAAAGTATTCTTTCTTTATTGCTCTATAATCATTTTTCTGCTATTTTCTATCTATTATACTACATCTATGGCTTTTTCTACATGCATGAGCGTGCATGTGGTTGTGCATCAAGTCGTGCTAGCTTTTGAAATCTTTTCGGTAAATTCTGGTTTACTGCATGGGTATGTGTTTCAGGACACACGGTCAAGTATGCACTATAGATAATTGTGTCCTTATATATATGAGCCTGCAACAAGACTTCTACATGGTCATAACTTCAACAAGATATAGCCATGCACAATTGGGAAAACACACACGATCATGACCCTCACTTGCACATCATGTGCCCAAAGGCACGACACACTGGCCTCAGTCGTGCATGCACTAAATGACCATGACCATGTAGAGAAACACAAACACACAAGCATGTGTATCGCCCACATAGATATGCGTCGTACATTGCTTCTACAATTTTTGTCTTTGGGACTTGCAAAACCATGACCAAACTCACCCAAATCTCAACCTAACTCCAAAAAAGTTATTCTAGCACATAGGTATACAATTATAAGGTTATATCACAACTTTCATCATCTCATAACTCTTAATCTCAGTTAAACTTGCTTCTAAATGCATAAAACACACATATGCACATAAATTGTTCTAAGCATACTTCTAACTCAAAATCTTTCTTTATCTTAATCATCTATCTCAAAATCATGCTTATGAAGCTAGAAACATGGTATATCACTAATTAACCTTATCCAGGAAGATACATGCTAAAGAAATAGGAAAGAGGTAGGAACCCACTATCGTATGTACTATTGTTACTATATTATATTTGTTATAATAATATTTTATTATAATATAATAATATTTTATTATATTGTACTATAAAATGAAGCCTTTGCTAGTAAATATAATAGGAATCCTACCCAAATAACTTTACTGAAAACTTGTGTTATGCAGAAAATATAAATGATATGTGGTGAAATGTTAAAACCTACTATACAGTATCCTGAATAAAACTCATATTTTATTACTAATAACTAATATCTGAAAATATAAATGATACATCCCATATGCATGAGCAAGACAAAGCATACGAGTCAACATGTTATATACTGAAAACTAAGTACATATATACATACATATATGAAACTGGAAACATTGGGTAAGAACCCACTTAAGCTGTGTCCTACTCCCCAGTCATCTCACGCTCCAAGCTCAACTCCCCAACTCAACCTATAAGAAAAAGAAACTACAGAGGATAAGTGACGAGTCACTTAGTAAGCATCTCCTATCTCTACCCTCGAGTAGGCGCTAAGCTGATCTATCACTGGCTAGCTAAGCTGAAAAACTTAACTAAGTTCTATGATAGTCTAATAGCTTATTTTAATCTAACTCTAGGCTTCTTTCTATTCTGACTTCTTATCTTTCTCACACACCTAGTCGAATAGGTTTTACTTAGCCTATGACTAGTCTTATTGCTAAACTAACTGACTTAACTTAATCTTTAATTGATTACATAAGCTTCCTCTTCTTTTTCTGATATTCATTACCCAAATTTATTATCTACTTTCTAGGATCTATAATACTCTTGAGTTCTCTAAAGATCCTAACTGAATTTTCTTAGGTTTCAACTTATGACGTATATCGTGCAACTAGTTTCAGTTATTCCTGTTATCAATCGTGAGTTACTCTCTCTCTTATCTTGCTGTTTGCATTCTGATTCGTAACTATTTTGTTTCTTATTTATTGTTTTATCATGGTTTTTCTGTAAACTTGTTCATTTAGTTATATGTATGTTATTTTATGCATACTTATATCTTTAGTATTATATATTTTGTTTGTATTGCTAATTATTGGCTTGTCTGATAATTTCTCTATTCTATTTACTCTTATGCCATGTATGATATGAAATTAAGTATGTTGAAATCATGTCTCAAATCTTTATTAATCTTCAATTAAACTTATTCTATATGTTCATGCTAAATACACTTCTCTAAACACATTTTCCGCATCAATAACAGCCAAAGCAAACTATTGAACTGGAAACATGCTTACATTACTGAATAATCTAACTAAGAAACTATATAATCTGAAAATAGGGAATGAAGTAAGGAGATACTTACCTGAAGCTACTAATGACTTCAATCTTTCTATCCTTGGTTGAATCTTAGCTGGATTGGCTGCTAAAATCTGTCTAATCTCTCTCTCAATTAGATTAGGATTAGCTAGAGAGAAAGGAAGGGAAAATGAGTTTATGGAAAATATATGCATTGCTTGAATTTGATCTCATTCATCTTGACTTTGTAATGTGTGTGGAAATTACTCTTAGTACGCTTACATGTGTGGTTGTTTGGGACCATGGAATTCTTTCTCTAAATTTCCTCTACTCTTAGATGTGTACCATGATCATAAAGAAGTGTTGGTGGAGTGGAATTCATATCAAGCTTGCTTTTGAGAATTATGTTTTATTATTAAATCATAAATTGATTAATAACACTACAGAGCAAGTGGTATAATGTAAGAATATTCTTATTAAGTGGTTTATGTGTAATTAACATAAAGTATAGGTTTAAAATAAATTACAGGCTAAAGTATTATTAGTCAAGCTAGAAGGATTTTATATAGTATTATACACTTTGATAGGGGTGTAATTGATGTTATTCTAATAACCATATAAAGCTGGCCTTTTCTCTATCCATACGTGATAAATTATTTCACCATCAAGTTTATGCATAAAAGTTTTAGGAGAAAGAAAGAAAACAATTAAGCCAACAACTTTCATCAAATCACTAATGGAGTCACATACACTTAAATTAATTTGTAATATTTTGGAGTTCTAACTCTGTTCGGGCAAATAAGGTTTTGATATGTTGATTATTTGCCTTAATTAATGTTATTAAATTTACAGCATGTGCTCGTGCTTGGATGCAAGATTTTCTATGACAGGTCAATAAAATCTTTGATATGATTTGTTTAATGAAACTGCAATAGGCTATCATGGAATGATAGATTAGATGTTAGATTGGAGATCAAACTAGTATTCATCTTCTTGTCTTCACGCCGATTAGCACAAAAATAATTATATTTTTTTTTCTAATTAAGCAATTTAAATATAATATTTCTTTATAAACAGTCACATGTTGGTATTAAAAGATCTCATCTAATAAAAATAATTGATTTTAAACTATTATTACACTAATTTTTACTATCAATATAAATTATTTTAAAAACTTTTAATTATTCTAATTAAAGATTTTAATAATTTAACAAAAATTTAGGGGTTTATAGAAAATAATTGACTCTAATTCCATACCAATCTAGTCTATTAATTTAATTAAATACAAATTTTCTCTTATTCTTGATCTTCCATCTAAACCTTAGACTTTATCAATCTTGGCTGCTATTTGAAATATTTCATACCTAAAATCTAAAATTAAACAAGAAATGTCATTATATTAGGTTTTAAGATCAATGTTAACTTTAAATTTTTCGAGTTTAAGCGAGAATGATTATGTATTGTATCTATTTATTGTTAATGTATATAGTATTTTAATATTTTAAAGGTGTTTAGATGGTTTTATATGTGTTTTATAAATTGGTAAATGGTTTTAAGGATTTAGAAATACATAAATAAATAAAAAATGAAAATTTAAAAAAAAAAAAACCTAATAGATAGCATGAAATCTCTAATTGACATGATGTTTCATTGTAAAATCTCTCTCTAACCAAGTACCTTCTAAGTATCCCTTAATAAGAACTTGGATGATTTATGAATGGTGAGTTTGTTTTGAAACATATGTAACCTAAAACGAAACAAAATTCTATGTGTGGAAAATTTAGACTTTTCATTTAGCTTATTGATTTTTATCAATTTAAATATAAAAACTTCTAATCAATAAAATCAAGCTTAATATTTTTAGTTTGCAGAATAAAACGTCAATAAACCGATCCATGATTAACATTTGAGAGTTCATGTTTGTATGTGAAAGTACAAAATTTCTCAATATAAGTTTCATGTCATTCTCAAATTCAACTTCACTTATGCTCCTCATGCCTTGGCTAGTCATGTACCACATAGCCACCATATATATACTACTTGCAACCATTTAAAAAGTTAGAGCGAGTGCTAATCACTCAATGAGTAGTTGATCCTTTAACATTATATCACTCAATGGATTGCCACTAGTCATGTTCGTAAGTGGTTTAGGATTTTTTTTTTTTTTTTTACGAAAAAAAACTCTTAAACTATTTACAACCATGACTAGTGTTAATCCAAATGAAGGAATTGCAAGTTATAACATACTTACAAATTTGGTTGACAATGATATCACTCATCCAAATCCTAACACACTTGGTTTAAGTCAAGTGCAATGCAAACAAGAGTAAGGAACAACAAGCTCAACATAAGCAAACTTTATGATGCACTCTTAGCCATTACAAGTTCATTAGGGTCATCTTTAACAACAAACACATTACACCTTTTAAAAGGTGAAGCAATAAAGTTTAAGATCCATCACTCTCTCCAAGATCATCAAGGGAGCACAAAGCCCTCCCAAGCAAGTCTAGAAAAATTGAATCCAATCCCTACAAGACTAATCGAAGTCGCCAATTCTGTGGGCAAAAAAGTTCATTGAGTCCAACTTCATATTTTGGATTCACTATACCTTTCAAAAAAAAAGTTGAATCATAAGTTGCAAATCACAAGTACAAGGAGAAGTTAATACGAAATTAATGCATGCATACAAGTTAACATAAATTACTTAATGCTTAAGTTTTGAAAATGTCTTTGTAATATGTTTATGTGTCCTTAAGTTTAATACTTTTGTAATATTAATCATGCTTTCTATAGTCTATTAAAAGGCCTTTCTCTTCCATATTTATTTTGAAGAAAAACTTTGTGAACTTAGAGAATTTTTCTCTTGTGTTCTTGCCATCCTTTATTTGATTCTTTACAAGGGAATTGGTGGTGGACTTGATTCAAGTTGGTGGAGTCATTCTTTTATGTTTGAATCACCTTTTCTTGCACTTTATTTTTTTTGGTAATTATTCTTGCACTTTTTTTCAAGTAAGTTTCATTTGTTTTTATGTTGTGTTACTTAGAAAAATCTTGTTCTTAGCTTTCTACCTTAGACAATTTGGAGTAACATGTTTTAGTGTTGGTTTATGACATTATTGGTTAGATTTTTGTGCTGATCTGTGTTGGATTAGAGGTGGTTATGTATCAATTTACTATTAGAGCACTAGGTGTAGTATAGTGGTTATATTGAATAAATTGAAGTGTTGAAGTTGGTTGGCTGAATATTGTTTTATGGTTGGCTAGTATTTAGCTTTATTGGTCGAAAGTTTCATTTGCCTTGGTGGTCATTTTTTTTATGCTTAGTTCATTCAAGTGTTTAAAGAGGGTGAATTTTTTTTTTTTTGTACACAAATTCTATTCACCAAATTTGTCTACCATAAGCTTGCATGTTTATCTAATCTCTATCATTTAGGTTACATGCATAACATGAATCTAATTGATCTAAATTGAAAGGGATTGTAATGCTCCCAAATCAGATTCTAAAGGTTTACAAATCCACCCTGAAAATCTAGCATTGCTCAAGCACTCAAAACATCCAATAATTATGAACTAAAATTTTGCAAGAAACAAACCTCAAGCATAAAGGAAATCTTTCACCAAATTGAGGATGATCCAAGCATAAAGATTTCTTGCACACAAAGCTTAAAAGAAGACTTCACCTACTTGATACAAGAATCACTAACTTAAATCTCCACCACCAATTTCCTTCTTGCAATGGAAATTGGATAAAAGATTAAACTTGGTTCCTAAGAACACTAAGTTCTAATAACTCAAGAGAGAAAAGCAAAAGCTTTGAAAGTTTCATTAATTCATCAAAAGTCCCCTTACAATAAGTTTGGATTGCCTTTTATAGGCATTATACAAACCATGGTTAAAATCTAGCTAACCTTAGTTAACTTAAATACAACTTAAATTAAATAAAAGAAAACACAAAAGAGATAAATTACACAAGTTCCCTAAATCTAATTACATTTAAAACTAAAGAAAGAAATTCATGTTTAAGCATAAGCCTTGGTTGGCTTAGTTTGACTTCTCATTTTGTCTTTGAACTTGTTGTGTAGCCACTTTATGATTTTGGACTCCCTAGAGGTCCATGAATGAAGGTTAGAATGCATGAGCTTCATGAAGTTGCATTGCTTGAATTTGATTTCATTCATCTTGCCTTTGTAATGTGTGTGGAAATTACTCTTAGTACGCTTACATGTGTGGTTGTTTTGGACCATAGAATTCTTTGTCTGAATTTCCTCTACTCTTGGAACCATGATCATGAAAAAGCATTGGTGGAGTGGAATTCATATCACTCATAGTCTTTGTCGAGGCTATAATCAGGGTTAGGATATAGGTGGGATCAATTTAGCCTTTGGTTGTTTGAACTTATGGGGCCAATAGAGCATCTATAACTTATCTTTGGAAATAGTTAGGACATCAATTCCCTTTAGCTACATTCATCATTATTCTTTGGCTTTTAGGTTACTTAAGCCTTGTACAAATTACATACATATGAAAGATTTTTTTATGTTTCCTTTCTATGCATATTTTATATTGATGAGCAAAATGTGCAAGCATTGTTGCATTCGACTTGCTTTTCATTTCCTTTCTTAAAAGATCACTATTTTCCACTTGAGTAATGTCTCATCCTGATAGTCTTGAATGCTCTACTGGCCTATAGATTAGGTAAGAAAAAGAAAAGGTTCATGGCTTTATATAGGGTTCGACAAGGTTAAGGGTAGGTAAAAAAAAAAAAAAAGGTTTCTTGAAGTTAATATTTGTTATGGTTGACTATTTGCTCAAAATGGCTCAATTTCTAGAGTCATCTTCATATTCGTGCATGTATGTGTCCTATCGTAACTCAACCAATATTAAAAGCAAGTTTTAGAGACACTTATCATGGATGAACACACCTAGCAAACAAATCAAAGCTCATATGGGTGTGTATGACTATAGGCTCAAAATCTCATGTTTGGTGGTTAAGTCTAACAAACTAGTTTGTTTCTTTTTTAAATTCAAGGCTTAAGTCAAATTAAACACAAGCTCACATTAAGCACAAGTTTTTATTTTATTAAAATTCCAAATTTCAAAATGCTAGAGAAAATAAACATATGCAACTAAAGAAACATGTCCCCCAAACTTCACAAGATCTTGTGCCTAGGACTTTGATGGGGATCACCAATTTTCCATCAACAATGAGGCTTTGAATCTCATGTCTCAGCTTTTTACATTATTCAGTTAGATGGCCTCGACTTCTATCAAAGTGATAATATGCTTTTAGGTCACAATTTATTGGTAGTGGCTTTAGTGGTGGGTAAGGTGTCATCAACTATAACAGGCCCTTTTTCACCAATTGATCCAATGCTCTCGAAAGTGACAAATTAAGATTAAAAAACCATCTTAGTCTAAATGTCACCAAATTCACATCCACAACTTTGTAGTTGTCCTACCATTTCCTTTCTTAATTTTATTTTTCTTGAAAACGTGCCTCTTCGTTCCTTGCATGACCAAGACATCTTTAGTTTGTACCCCAACATCATATAATTGCTAAAAGGTGGACATTAGGAAATTACAAATTTTCCCCTAAAAGGCAAAGAGAAGATCTTTCATCACTATCTTTACTTGATCCTTTTCAAGAGACTTATTTGTCATCCTAGAGACCTTCTTTCTCCATCTTGTTAGAAATTCAACAAACGACTCACTATGTCTTTGCTTCATTGTCTATAAATCTCTAATTGTTACATCTAGGATAATATTGTAGGAATATTGTTATAAGAACTTGTTCACCATTTTTCCCCAATCAACCTTGTTAGATTTATTCAGATTATAATACCAGGTACTAACAATCCCTTTTGGCAATAAAGGAAATAACCTCATAATTTGTTATCTAGACAACTCATTTATCCTTATCTTTGTGGTATAACGCCTCAAGTGCACTGTTAGATCCCTAACCCTATTAAATTTGAGCAAATCAGGCATTCCAAACTTTGGTGGCATCCTCTTTTCTCCTTGTATGCCTAAATCATCCATGTTTAAAAAGGCTAGTGAGGAAGATGATGCTCCTTGTTTCTTAATGGCATCATTTAATTGCTTTAGCCTCTTGGTCATCTTCTATCCCTTAAAATGGACATGGACAACTTGACTATCACTTCCTATGTAATCTTTAAGGTCAAATAGACTATTTCCTAGATTATTTGTCTTTCTTGGATTAGGCCTTTTGCTTCACTAGTCTCCCTTATTTTATGTTTTCCTTTTATTTTTCCATCATATAGGCCATTTTATCAATTCAGGCATCCATTTTAGTGACAAGCCTTTCCTCCAGCATGTTCTTAAGTCTCTTTATCATTTTTTCCATCATGTTTGCTGGTCATGTCTCTTCCCCCACTCAATGGCTACAAAACAAAGTGTTAGTGCAAATGGATTATATGTACTTATATAGATTTATGTAAGAATGATTTGGCTAGAAACATCCATTTAATGCCTTTCTAAGGTTCTAGAATGACATAAAGAAAACATAGTTAGACCCAAAGCCATTTTGGTGGTAAAATTATAGGCCCAATGCCCCTAAGGTCCTAGTAGCACAACATCACAGATTGGGCCTAATGCCTGAGACGAGGTTTGAATAATGAAGATTTGGCAAAAATTGGCCTTTATACACTTATAATCCTAGTTGAACAAATTACAAATTGGGCCTAACACTCTTTATAATCCTAGTTGATCAATTACAACTCTTGAGCCTAGTGCCCTTAAACTTTAATGAGACAATTGCAATGTTTGGGCCTGAGATTTTAAGATCCTAGTTCAAGTTTTGGCCAAAAAAATTTATGTCTAATGCCTTTAAAGCCCTTATTAAACTTTTAAATACTTAGGATTAATGCCTCTTTTGAACTCTCATTTACATTCTAGTAAAAATTGGGCATAATACCCTTGACACAACAAAATCAGGTTTAATGCCTTCTAAACTTACAACTTCACCCATTTATTACTCCCTTTGCCACCTTATCACTCTAATTAGTGAAAGTTCTAAAGTCATTTTTACCTTAGATGGAGCTAATGCCAACTATGCCATCAAGGGACTTAGTAACTTATGACTTAAACTCTAATGAACCCTTATGTATATAGACACTTGTTTTACATGCCTATTTGGTAATTTATTCAGTCATGTTGCAAAAGTTTCATGAAAAAAACATTTCAAGAAGTTTTTCCTCGATGAACCATTTGAAGAAAAGTCAACAAAATTTTAGTATAATGGATCTAAGCATCCTTTGAAATAAATTTGAAAGCTTGAGACTTCATATATAAAGATTGGACTCAATCAATCATATGTAAAAAAGGTCTTAAGGGTTGACTTTTATGAATAACTACATGGGTTGGAATATGGTAAGGCTATAAACTACCAAATACGAGAATCATAGTTCTTTTTATACCTAAAGGGTATGTGCCAATAGTTGATATATAAGATAGAGTACCTTTAGGCCAAGCAAGCTTTCAACAAAAGTCTAAATTGCTTCTTGTTTCTATGAATCAATCCATCTTGTCAAATCATCTTGTATTAGGAGTGATGTTGTTTGATATTATAAAATATACTATCATAATTAGAGTATTATAAAGGTGAGTGATTAACCATATCATGATTAGTAGAAGCCTATGATAGTTCAACATATGATTCATCAATTTCAATAATGAGCTGAGGGTATCAGTTGAGTTGCCTAGAATGAACTAGTCTATTGACATAGCTAGATCGGTTTGTGTCATCAGCGTTACTTTAAGCATAGTTGGTCAGGTCATTACTAATTAAGAAAAGTAGAAAGAGTTTATTGAAAATTTGTTTTGAGAGTTAGACTAGATTGAATTGTAATTAACGACTCAAATTATTTGGTTTATGATTGAACAGGGTATAAATATGGAATCATGCTAATGTCAATACAAAAAAATGATTGTTTAGGTTTGATATTATTAAACTAAATTTATTTTTGCAGCTAAAACAATTCAAATTATATATGTAATAATTACTTATATAAAATAATTTTTAATATTTATTCAAATAATTAATTAATTTGACTATTAATTAAATGGTTTGATCATCGGTAGAGTCAAATTATTCTTTTCATATGATCAGTGTTCAATCCTGTTAAAAAACAATGACTTTAAGCAAAAATAATAAATAATAAAAAAAAGAGAAGAAAACATAATAATAATAATAATAAAAGTAATTATATTTATATTTTTACCCTTTTATTCTCCACTATAATTGTTTATAGAAAAATCTCAGGGGAATGGAATAGTATTTTCCAAACTTCAAGGGTCATTTAAAATATTAAACTTTAAGGGAGATTTAAGAAATTTCACCTTGTACATTACGATAAGAAGAGATTCGAACCGATAGATCCTAGATTCGCCATCTTCACTCTTCGCCACAACTGCTCGTGGATTCTGGTTCAACATGGGACAGATCTTAGGCAAATTTCACGGTATAATTTTTTTCTTAATCTTCAAATTATAATTTTTGTGAGTTTATGTTATATTTTAACAATTAAGTAAGTGATTTGAATGGTGTATGTTTCTTCAATCTCTATTTAATGATTTCGTTCATTTTCTGGTAATCGAGAAATTTTATTTTTTTAGTTTAACAAAAAAAACTTAATTTACTTGTCAATAATTACTTTAGAACAATACTAAGACAATTGGCATGAGTGAGATAGATTAACTGAATTTGGGATTTTTTTCTTCTAATTTGTAAGATTGTTGTTTTTCATGAAGTTAGGAAGAAATAACATAGATAATAATTTCTAATTGGATTTATTTGAATCATGTAGACTGTTTTGATATTATAAAGGCATGTGCAGGTAAGCAATGGAGACAAACACAAATAAGATTGATAACAGATAGAGTGTATGATCGCATAAAAAATCAATCTGAAAGGGCTAATTTGACATTTGAAGATTTATATATTGCTGTCCTCCTCGTGTACAAGTGAGAAGCTTCATTCTGTTATTATTTTCTGGCAACTGGTCTATAAGTCTTTTTTATTATATTAATTGGGTGGTTAGTCTTACTGATAAAATTCTAATATATAATGTTGTAGTGACATTAATAAGCGATTACCAGGCCCTCATTTTGATCCGCCTTCAAAACAGCAAGTCAGAGCTATGATGCAGGTATTCAGCAATATTCTGACACTAGTTTATGAAATGTTTTCTCGCATCATTATGTTAACTCAGAGCCTGGTTTTGATGATTCAACCATATAATATATATGTTTTAAAAGTTGTCTGTAAACAATTATTCATTTTGAACTTTTGGTTGTTGATGTTTATGAATTCTCCCTTTAGATGCCTTCTTTGGAGGAAGAATTAACAAAATTTGATTAAAATATTTGTATGCAGAGTGAAATAGGATCCTTTTTTTGTCATCAATTGTCCTATGGATCACAGGAATTAGTGTTTTGGAAGATGTGTATTTGAAATAAATAGGATTAAGAAATTGGAAGGATCGATTAATTAGAGATTCTCTTCTTATTGACATTATCAGAGATTATACTGAAAAGCATTGTAACATACGTCCCAAGTGTCTTTCACTGCTTTGGAACTCCTTGGTTCAGAAATAAACGTTATGCCATAACAGTGTCATGATTGAGTTAGTCAAAGGTTTTAGTTATATTAATTTGAAGAAATATTACTTGAATAGAGCATATTTAACCGTTTGCTTGTGTTTTTCTTCTTCTTTTTTTTTTTTTTTTGTTTCTATTAAACAACTATTTTTTCATATACATGTATTTATTTATTGGTATATGTAATCTAGCGAACCGAATCATGTTGAAAAATCATTTTATCCTTTGTTCTCTTATCCATACTTGGCTGATACGTTTTTGGATCTGCATTTTGCTCTGCAGGACAGATTCTGCATAAGTTTCATAGATTTTGTAACTTAATTGATACAAGTTAGAACATTTTGATTTTCTTGTAAAATTCTATAGCTTAATTGAAATGATTGCCTAACAACTAGGATTTATTGGCCTTCAATTTTATAAATTCATTTCTGTGGAATTGCCTATTAAGATGTACTTTCAGCCATCCTCTTATGGTCAATGAAGGTCTGTCAATATCAATTCGTATATCATCTAGAGGTTTAGCACTTGAGAGCTTGTGTACCTGTATTGATATAATTTATAATGATAAGCTAAATATGTTGTGATTTATTCAGGACTGTGATCTGAATCTTGATGGCGAACTCAATCGTGAAGAATTTGTGAACTTTATTCGCCAGCTAACGTCGGACACATTCATTATTGTTAGTCAGGGACTAATTATTACATTGATTGTAGCACCCACTGTTGCAATGGCATCAAAGAGGGCTACAGAGGGAATGCCAGGCATTGGGAAGGTAGTGCAAAGGCTGCCCAATTCAATTTATGCATCATTAGTGACTCTTGCAGTAGTGATGTTCCAAAATTCTCGCCACCAGATTGAATAGATCCTTCATTTCCCTTTTAGGTGTTGAATCATATCACATATTGTACATAAGATATCTTGTATTCTGCCGCGAGTAGCACTTCTTTATAAATATATTCCTGCTCTTAAATGACTGGGACTGCGACAGATCCAGAGCTCTATATTTTGTTGGCTTTTAATGCATTCTTCATCTTATGTAATGAACTTTGGTTCAATTAATTGCTATTTCTGGCATTTGGGACGCTCAGATTCCTGTAAGAATGCATCCGACTGGCAATATGGCATTGGATAATCAGTTGCCTATTTATGTGAATTTGATAACTAGTGTTTAAAATTATCTCTCTGTGGTTTGTTCCTTGATAAAACCATACCCAAAAGGTTCTCTTTCTTTAGTTATTTTAAGTCCAAATGTCTACGAATAATCTGAACCAGCTTGGAGCATGGACGTCGTTAGAAATTGGAAATAGCCTACGTCATGTTTGGCAATTTCCGTTTTAGGCAGCCCATAATTAGTAATGTCACGATCCAATATGGGCAACTGGATTCATTGTCATGCCCCAACCAACTGTTGTCTATTACTTCACAGTTTGATACATGTTGGATCAAGCGGAGTTCCTTTGCAGAATCAGATTTTGCTAGTTGGTTATCGTATGGACCGCGAGCGATGATTTGACTGTTTAGACTTTTTTTTTTTGCTTCAAGGAGAGCGGTCGAGTTTCTCTCTTGTAGTTTCGTTGTAAAATTTCAAAGGTTATTTGTTATATCCTTCTAGTTATTTGGCTCAATATATTCTTAGTTGACTATAATTTGCAAGTTATATTGAAATGACAAACACAATATTCTGACCCTTTTTGAAACAAAGGCAAAAGTAGTTATTTCCACCGAAAGTTTTGTTTAAAAACAAAATTTCATATCTCAACATTTTAAAATTTAAATACTTATCTATTAATTATTTTTCATTCAAATTTATTAACATTTTTTATAAAATTATCAAAATATCTTTATCAAAAAAATTATAATAAAATATAAAAATAATATTTAAATAAAAAATTTTAAAATTATAAAAAATAAAAAATAAAAAAGTAATTACTGCTATCGACAACGTCATTCACAGTGAGGATCGCCTAAAATTTAACTGATCACTTGATTCATAAGATAGTCAGACCTAGGTTAATTTTTAGTGGCCATGCTAGTGGCGATGACTGCTTGGTTTTTTAATTTTAATTTTAATTTTTTTAAATATTTGTTTATATTTTTATGATTTATTTTATTATTTTTTTAAATATTTCAATAATTTTATTTCATAAATATTCTATTTTTAAAATTTTTTGTTAAAAAGACAAAAATACCCTTATGACCATTAATATTTAATTATTGACTGTAAAATTTAATTGTTGACTTTAATTGATAGGGTGAATATTTGGGTTAATTGATAGGTATGAATTTGTTTTTTAAATAAGTTTTTTGGCCTTCAAACAAAATACCACAAAAATAACTTCACATAGAAAATGAGATAGAAGTCAATTATTAAACTTAAAAAAAGGAAAAGCCCTTGGTACCAATCTTAGCTAGGGATTGTGTAAATAATAAAGCTTGATTATTATTATAATTTGTGAATACAATTATGTATATTATAAAATTAGTTACATGTTCATGAACCTACACAACATAAAATAAAATAAATTACAAAATATAAATATAGTAAATTAATTTTTATATGGTTTAGCTATAACAATAGTTCATATCAATAGTAACAAACACAAACATAAAAAGGATTTTTTTTATTTACCAAAAAAATTAGTACATTTTAAAAATTTCAACATACAACCCAAAAAGCAAAACTGAAATATTAAAATTTGATTAATAGTTACATAGATTTGATGGTAGAGATATATGTCCTTTTTGTTCTCTCTAAGTCTCTAAATAAGGTGAAAATATGCAAGGTCCTCTTGAACAACTAGTTGAATTCCCTTAAATTAAGCAAAGTTGAAATCTCTTTAACTTCATTCATATGTTTTTTTTTTTTTTTTTTTGGTAAGTAAATTTATAAACACCAAAACAAAACGGGGCAAGCCCATATAACCTAAGCGCGACGCAAGAGAATGCCCACAAAATAAGGAAACAAAACAAAACAAAAAGTCCTACCCTCTTGAGAGCCTAACTAGGCAAAGCAAAGAGAGGGCTCAAGAGGACCAAAACCAACCACAAATAAAGCACCAGCACCAAAACCTATATACAATCCAAAATACAATCACAAATAACCAAACCATATATAACCTCAAGCCATGTAACTAATATGTACATCGAAATTGTATAAACAGCAAGGAACATAAAATCTTCTAGTGCAAAAAAGCATAAGGAGCCTGAAGGAAGAAAGAGCTCCATGCACCGTGCTTGAGCCAAAAGCAAACCACCAGTCATTGTACAAACCATTCCCATAAGGATAAGCATAACTTGTTTCAAACTCACCTAAAGACATAGTCCAACGCCCCTTGTGAATGGCTAGAAATCCATGTTCAAAGTGTCCTAGGTGCGGCCTCACTTGAGAATCCCAACTGCTTGCAAATTGGAGGGTAAAATGCCTAAAATTCAACCTATCGAGTAAGTTGAAGATAATGCTCCAGGTCTGATTTCCAGCCAATAAAATAGCAACCAAATCATTCCTTCTAGCCTTGAAATGCACCACTTTGGAGTCTTAACATTGCTCTTTTTATTGCCCAAAATGCTTTTGAAAAGAGCCCACCGCATCGCACACAAAAAGGCCACCAAAACCCCAAAAAAATTAGCCTTGAATCTGGAAAATATACAGATTTTACTGTTCACAGACAGCTTTTATAAACAGTAAAAACAGTTTCTGTCAAAGGAAAAGCATCGAAAAAATGCCTTTCGGAGAGTGAAAATTTTGGCAAAAACATCCCCGCACGTGTAACTATACTTACAGTTCAAGAACCAACCTTCATTGTCCTTAAAATCCTTGAAAACTCCAAATTAGATCTTGAGTTAGAAGACATGCACCAACACAATAATAAAATTGCTCCACCAAGTAAAAATACCAGCCAAATGAGTGAAAATTTTCCTTAACCAATTCCCACAAGTGTAAACATTGGCAAGCTTTTTAGGACAACCTTTATCCCTCTGAATTTGCATAAAGTGCCAAATTTAAGCATTGGGTTGGGACTTCATACACGCTTGCCTTGTAATAACCTGTCCACTATTCATAATTCCATCAACAAGCCACCTCAAATGGTTAGAATGAGGTTCCTCCTTTAGCGAATCATCACAAAGGTAGAAGGGGTGAAGGTGGCACCAAACAAGATAGCCTTCAAGCCAAGACTTCCTTTTACACACAAAATCATAGATAATGCTTTCTTTTGGCTGAAACAATATGTACTTATCTCCAAGATATTTAAACCACATGTAGAGATACCTAAAGGAGAACCAAAGCTCAAGAGAAAAGAAGTTAGTCACTTGTGATTGCCCTACAAAACAAATAAGCAAAGTTAGAAAAGAAGCACTTCCCACACATGAGTTAAAAACAAATCCAAAGGACACATGCTCCAAAGGACACATGCTCAAGTTCCCTCTCCAACCAAGAACATTCCAAAAACCCCATTTTTCCCCTTTAGATATACACCTAACCTTTCTCAACCTAATAGTATCATCTTTCACAAGGCTACAGTGAATTTTCTCTCTCATATGATAAAGGAAGCAAGGGATAAGAAACAACAACCACTTAAAAAGGATAAGAATCATGGTTATTGATAGTACACAAAGGAAGATCCCAAGAATCAACAAGGGAGCTATTCTAGAAAGAATAAGGAAAATTACTTAATTTCGTCGCCTTGTACCTAATTACTCTTTTTACATTAATAAAGACATTCTCTTTAGGCAAGACGCCTCTCGAAAAGACTCTGTTGTTTCTTTTCCGCCAAATAGTATAAACAACCACACCCAAACTCATCTTTGCTAAAGTGACCTTAAGAGATTTCCCTTTCCACTCACGAGATATCTCCTCAACATACCCGTCTCAAGGTTTTCCCTTATAACACAAGTTACTCTGGTTAAGAATATTATCCCAAATAAACCGATTGTAATCACATTGAAAGAAAAGGTGGTAAGTATTCTCATCAAACACATTACAAAACACACAAGTAATATTAGAACATAAACTATACCTATGCATTTTATCACGAGTGGGTAACCTCCTCCTCAGTGCGAGCCAGAGGAAGATGGCATGCCTAGGGATGTGCTTCTTGTGCCAAATGAGGTGAGCCCAATACACCAAGTTATTCTTCTTTCTAAACTCATTCCAAGCTGAAGAAATGGACAAGCTACCATTCCTATAAGGATTCCAAAAAACTCTATCAACACCTATCATAGGCTTACTTAAGGGAGTGTTCTTGACCTCAATCATTTCATGAGAGTTAGCCACCAGCCATTTCCACTCACCATTCTCAATGAGCTCCTTGACTTTAGCATTCTTTCCCATCCTCAAGTCATAGATTATTTTGTCCCCAAACGTTTTGGCTAGAGGCCCTAGACGGTGCCAATTGTCCCACAATACAAAAGTGTCTTCCCCAGTACCAACAATATGACTAATCCTATTATGCATCTCGTCTCTTAACTTGAGAAACTTCCTCCACCACCAAGGGCTATCACTAGAGGCTTGAATATTCCAAATACTCTTATTCTTTACTCTGTTCCTCCTTATCCAATTAGCCCAAATAGAAGAATCATCACCACAAATGATAGTCCACATGTGATGAGACATAGCAGCTTTATTCTAATCCTTACTAGCCTTAAGTCCTAATCCCCCCTCTTCATATGACTTACAAACCTCTTCCCAGGTAACTTTCACCTTGTTCAAATTAGCCTCTCCCCTGCTCCAAAAAAAACTCCTAAGCTTGGAATCAATCTCTTTAAGGACCTTATTAGTAAGGAAGAAATGTGTGGCTCAAAACACCTGAATATTGAATAAAATAACTTTGACAAGGACCAGTCTACCAGTATAAGAAAGGTTTCTCCGACTCACAATTTTATTGATCAGAGGTTTGCACTCAGCTTTCGAAATTTTAGAGGAGACCATCGACACAACCAAGTACCTAAAAGGAAATGTCCCTTCATTAAACCCTAGGATATTAATCAGGCCTCTTTTTTCCTCTTTACCCACCCATGAGAGAAATATGTTACTTTTATCACTATTTACTTCCAGGCTAGATTAATACTGAAAATTATCAAGAGCATCCTTAAAAGTTTTGATAAAGTGCTTATTCGCTCTACAAAACAAGATGAGGTCGTCTGTAAAGCACAGATGTGTAATATTACTCTCTTTACACCTCTAATGGTACTCAAATTTCTCTTTCATAATCTCTTTTTCAACAATCTTGGTGAAAGCTTCTATAGTAATCACAAAAAGATAAAGGGTAATAAGGTCTCTCTACCTTAACCCTCTAGAACTCTTAAAGAAACCCTTCAACTCACTATTAATGCAAATCGAGAACATGAGGGAGGTGATATACTCTTTAATCTAATGGATAAACCAAGGGTGAAAGCCAAGTCTCCCAAGACAAGCTAATATAAAATCTCATCTGACCATGTCATATGCTTTTATCAAGTCAATTTTAGTAGCACACTTTTTCCTGTTGGAGACATCTTTATGATATTTATTAAACAGCTCATTGCACAACAAGATGTTATCACCAATCCTTCTTCCTTTTATGAAGGCTGTTTGAGCTCTATTCACACAGTCTGAACGAATCTCTTTCAATATGTTGGCTAAGATTTTAGAAATGCATTTGTAAATCGTGTTACAATAAGCAATAGGTCTGAAATCTTTAGCACGAGTGAGATTATCACATGTAGGCACTAAGGCAAGAATGGTACAATTGACCTCACGAAGGAGCAAACCATTGTCAAAGAAATATTTAATCACTTCAACCATATCATGACCAATAATCTCCCAAGCCGTTTTGTAGAACTTGACACCAAAACCATCAAGTCCAAGAGCCTTATTATCATTCATCGTAAAAATGGTAGACTTAACCTCATCCTCAATAATTTCTCTAACCATTTCATGAGCCACAATGTTCGGGATCTTGTAATTAAACCAACAAGGCATTTGATCCATGTCCACATAGCCATTCACATTGGAAAGGACATCCTTGAAACGTCCCACTAGCTTATCTTTAATAAGACTTTTCTCGTAAACCATGTTGCCATTATCATCCAAAATAGCGTTGATAGAATTTCTATTCCGACGACTCTTAAGGCACTTGAAAAAGTAGCTAGAGTTCTGGTCACCTTTTTTTAACCAATTAATCCTCGATTTTTGTTTTAACAAGGACTCTTCCATCCAATTTATCTTCCGATACTCTCTACACAAATCTTTTTCCTCTTTGATTAATCTTTCATCCAAGGGGGATCTAAGCAATCTATTTTGAACAGAGTCTAATTTGTCCTTCGCTTGTTTGACCATCTCCGAGATGTACTAAAATTCTTTATAGTTTAACTCTCTCAACTTTCTTTTCACCTCTTTTTACCATCTTTAATTTCTTAACCAATTTGAACATTAGGTTTCCAACCACTGAGGAATCCTAACACTCTTTAACCAAAGGTAAAAACTAAGTAT